>NW_025912246.1:0-36178 GCF_018835915.1 Vigna umbellata
AGCTGAGGCCATACTTCTTGGGTTTCAACATTATATTGTGATGCTCGGTACAACTGTGCTAATTCCCACTGCTCTTGTTCCCCAGATGGGAGGTGGCAATGTAAGCTTTAGCAAATTAAATATACTTAAAATAAACAATTCTAAATGAAATAATTTAAAAGTTTCCTCCTAGCCAAAAATCATATGTATAAAAAAGTAGAAAATTGAAAGTCCATTTCTTGCAGGAGGAGAAGGCAAAAGTTATTCAAACTCTACTCTTTGTAGCTGGAATTAACACATTGCTGCAGACTCTGTTTGGAACTCGATTGCCTGCAGTAATTGGAGGGTCTTATGCTTATGTTGCAACAACCATCTCTATTATTCGTGATAGCCGTTACAGTGATGAGCCAGATCCCACAGAGGTCTTGTATTGGAATTTTTTTTTATAAGTTGTGGTTGATATACTTGCCAAACAAAGGCTTCCAAATGCTTTCTAATCTGTATAGTTTTTAGCAAATTTATTCCAATGAAGGGTGGGTTAATCAATGCATTAGAAACTGTGTAAAGAGTAAAGTTGGGTTCAATTCCTGGTGTGCTTGAAGAGTACCTTGAAATTATAAGGAAACTATTTACAGAAAAAAGAAAGTGTAATTCTAATTCACGGAGTTGCTTATTTGATGGAGTTGCTGGATCACTATTTTGTTTTCCGGGTGTACATGAGCAGTTTAATCACTTTCTTCCTCTGCCTTTTGGATTTATTTTCTCTTCTTTCAGCAATTCAAGAGGATAATGCGGGCAACCCAAGGTGCTCTTATTGTTGCATCAACTCTTCAAATAGTACTAGGTTTTAGTGGGCTTTGGCGTAATGTTGCAAGGTTGGTCTCAAGTCCTTAGTAAGTGTCTGTTATATTAGTCTTCTTATATGGTAAAAAGTGTCTAAACAGAAATGTAATATAGATTTATCGTCTTTGCCATGAATGCTCATTTGACAGTTGTTACTTTGAATTGAAATTTGGTTTTAAGTACAAATTATACTGACATGATTGACTTATTTGTGTGATGGAATTTGTATCAACAATGTAGTCCCATTGAACTAAAGAGATTGAAAGAACTGAATATTCCTGCAATTGAGTGTAATATTGCAACTGATATAAGTTTTCAATTTCTTTTTCAGGTTCTTGAGTCCACTTTCAGCAGTTCCTTTGGTATCTCTTGTTGGTTTTGGGCTTTACGAGCTCGGCTTTCCTGGGGTAAGTACACATTTTAGTTGCTTGGGTTCAAAGCTAAGATAAATGTTGATGTCTTGCTGGTGTGTAGGTTGCTAAATGTATAGAGATTGGACTGCCGCAGCTCATATTGCTAGTATTTGTTTCACAGGTACAGTTCTTTATAGTGTCAAAAACTCTTAGCGTCATGATCTCAGTTCATTTTGTTCTCTTGATTTCCTTGCTAGTATTTTGTTCTCTTGATCTTGGTTCTATGAATCTTTGTTAACAACACTTACTGCTTTTCATGCAGTTTGTACCACATGTTCTACATGCAGGAAAACATGTCTTCGAACGGTTCACTGTTTTATTTACAATTGCAATTGTGTGGCTATATGCCTATCTGCTCACTGTTGGAGGGGCTTACAATCATGCTGCCCCTAAAACACAAGGAACTTGCCGTACTGATCGTGCTGGTTTAATAGAATCTGCCCCATGGTTAGTAGTGAAGTTTCATTGGTTATTTCTCTAAATGGTATTTTTTTTTTTGGCTGGCAACTGGTTATTTAATCACCAAAATGTCCATAAATTGGGGTGTGGTTTTTCACTTTAACATTTTATCTCTACGTGATTGCTTCCCAAAATTAAAAAATGTACCTTCTGCTGATGGGGTTTATTATGGGGATTTATTCTTGTGATTTCCATTTAAATATAGTATATTTTGAGTGGACCCTTTTGGACTTGTGGCTAACTGGGGACATTCCTCTTAGTTGCGTAATCTGTGAATTGTCACATCTGAGTTTCAAAGAAGAACCTCAGGATGCTTTGGCTTTGATTTATTTCTTCTTAATTTGCTAAATTTGTATTGACTTTTCTTCCCAAACCCATCTGTTGATATCAATTCCAGGAGAAGCTACTTCTATGCTGGGCTGTTGAGTGTGTTGAGTTAGGAACTGTGAACTGATGGTTTTGAATAATTGTCACCTTTGTCCTTTTTGGGGAAGTATTCAACATTTTTTTTTTGGGGTTTGCAGGATACATGTTCCATATCCATTTCAATGGGGAGCCCCTACATTTGATGCAGGTCAAGCATTTGCCATGATGATGGCATCCTTTGTTTCCCTCGTAGAGGTAATTTCATTTTGTAGATCAATCTTATCTATATTTAAGTTGGAATGAGAATACCTTTTATTTATTAACTGGTATCGTTCTTCTTGTGTAATAAAAACTTATCCTATTAGCTTATCTTTTATCAATAATCACTGAATGTATATAATGGCTTTATAAGAAAAACTTAGCAACCATATGAAAATTGCTATATAATAGGCTATATTGGGTTGGAGACTGTGGTTGGTACGTTAATGAATGTCTGGAAGAATTATACAGGGTAATGGAAGTAAAAGGAGGGAGATATCTAAATTCTTTTTTCTTAGTTTATCAGTTATGTTCGACCAGTGCAATAATTTTGACCTTTTTATGCAAATCACTTGGGGAAATAGTAATGATATGCATAATTCACTAAAATTTGGCTCTGCACATAGCAGTGATACTGAACAAGAGTATCTGGCTTCTATTCTATATACCAATGCTCTAACTCTAAGTTAGTGTTATACAATTGCCAGTTTATATTGAATGGTACTGATTCGCTAGAATTAATTTATATATTCACAATTCATTTGCTGCAAGCAGTCCAGTGGTGCTTTTATTGCTGTCTATCGGTATGCAAGTGCAACACCTTTACCACCATCTATTCTTAGTCGCGGAATCGGTTGGCAGGTACAAAGATAACTATTATGCCTGCATTTTAGTTTTTCTCATTTATAAAACAAAACTTGAATAAAGTTCCTCTGATCCTTGGGATATAATTTTCAATCAAACAACACGTGGGTGTATTTTCAACATTGTTTAGCCTCTATTAAGAATATGTTTCTTAAGTAAAAAATTGTCACCTCATCATTTGATTTAAGAATTTGATGACTAAGATAGGGATTTGATCTAATCCTTATAATCAATTGTAGTTTAAGGTGTTTTGATTAGGCTGATGATAATGCATCATATTTCTTATCTTCAGGGAGTTGCCATTTTGTTATCGGGATTGTTTGGAACGGGAAATGGATCCTCTGTATCAGTGTAAGACTAAAGTCATTCTGCTTGTATACGCTACTTCAATTTGGGTAAACAACTTTTCTTGGGTATATTGTCGATGAAGGTGTTTTTTGATTTCCGTATAGAGAAAACGCTGGTCTGTTTGGCTTTAACACATAATGGCAGCCGAAGGGTGATGATGAAAAGCAGATAATCGGCTGGTTTTATAGATTTCTGGTTTCAATTCTTGGTGAGTTGAGATGAAGCTCGTGCATAAAGTGCTTGTATAATTTGAATATGATAGTTTGCCTTAACAGACTAAATCTTGTGCCTTGATTCACATCAACTGTAGCTAATTTTTCTTTACCGCGGGTAAATGGTAAATTTGGGAGCTGTTGTTTGTCGTCCATTCCACCTTCTATTGTTGCTGCACTGTACTGAGCTTGTTCTTCGTCTTAATGGTTGGTACGCTCATTATCAAGAGTGTTCTAAGATATGACAGTTCAAGCTTTGGGTTTTAGTTATAGACTTACATCAAACAGCACGTAAGTCTCGCACTTGTCTTCATTATTTGTAGGAGGTGGAACGGGCTAAGTTTTTCTTCCAATTCTGCAACCGGTCACAGTTTTAGACAAATTTTTATAGCTAGGCCTTCTCCATCTTCATTGGTTTGTCTGTGTGGCACAGTACTTCAATGAATACACAGGGCTAATATTGGTTATGAGTACAGTCACACCAAAGCCAGATGGTGTACTGGACTGATCTATGAATGGAGTATGTAAAACACTGATGGATTTGTTCTTAGTACTTATTGCCATGATTCACTAACTGACAATTTTGTGATACCTTGGCAGTTCAACGATATAATAATGTCCCATTTCAATCACAAAGCATTTGTTGCGGGTTGCATGGCGTATTTCCTTGATAACAACAGATACATGAAGAAGGGGGTGCATATTCGGAGACAGATGAAAACATTGGTGGGACAAGTACCAGCTCCTTCAGACTCTTGACACAAGAAGTGAGGAGTTTTTATTCAACTGCCCGGTATATCACCTAAACAAACTTCCCATCTGTGTACGTGTGGTACGCTGAACCAGAGGTCTCTGAAAGGTCGTAATTTATACTTGTTCTGATATGAGTTGGAATCTTATTACAGGTTATAGTGATATATGAAGCATTCTCTTTTGCTATAGAATATTCTAAAACAATTTCATCTCAAAAATCATATGGCTTTTCATTCTGTAATGCTGAATTGGCAATTGGATTCACTGTATAATGCACATCTAATTTAGGGTCTTTCATCATGTAATCTTCACTTTAATCTTTATTTATTTGACAGAAACAGGCTTAGTATCATTCTCCTACTACGTAGCAGAGATCACATCAAAATTGAAACAGAGATAATAATAATAATCAAAATAGTAATAATCGGAAGGTGAATAGGGATTGACAGTTGAAGAGTGAGCAACGAACGTAATAAGAGAACTTTGAATTCTAGGAGTCTTAATCAGCGGTTTATCCATTAGTGTTGTCACATTAATACGTGATAATTTGATTCTAAACTTGATAACCTTGAATTAAAATGTACTGAGTACGAGTATTTTTTGGATAGGGCCGTGATGGAACTTAGAATCTATTTTCTTTAACAGACAAAAAGTTGAAGGCTATTCAATGATTATTGACATAGGTGTTATAGGCAGAGTAGAGAGCTGTTGGTGCGGAAACATCATAATGTGGAATAAAAAACAAAAGTGAAAGATTTACTTTATCTATTCATATCAAAACCGAATAAATTACATAATGTTTCATATGTTTTTTATACGTGTACCGAAGAGTGGGCGTCTCCTTTCATATGAAAAAACTTGTTTTAGAAATAAGTAAATACTTTATTTTTTGTAGGATATATATATTTTTTGTCCTGGTATGGTTTGAGAGGTTTGGAGTCTTTTGTAAATTTTGCATAACAGTTATTACAAGGCATCTTTAAAAAGCTTCTGGAAAAAAAACTAAAATATCTCATGAACTTGATGGTGACATGAGTTTAATTTGAACCTAACAAACAAGATCAACACAACCATATGTCAACTAACTTCCTCAAAACTGAGGAAAATTATAAGATATTTTCATGAACTTTTCTTCTAACATTAATTTGTATTTGATAAAAGTTTTCTATTAAACGGAAGAAGAAGAAAGAGGAAGGGGGGGATAGGGAAGGGGAAAAGAAAACCACCACTTAAAGGAAAATAGAATTCGTTTATATACTGAAAACATTGATCATTGTACATAAATTAAGAAATCAACTTCTTATAAAGTTAATGCGAACAAAAGAGGGTTAACTCTTACTCTAGTCATGGGTATTGATATCTTTTAAAGAACTTAACGCGAAAGAAATTTTATAAGATAGGATTTTGGACGGTTATGGTGTTATTTTAATAGAAAAAAATACCTTCGAGACTTGTATGGTAGGAGAGGTAGGGGAAAGACAGAATAATTAAATAAGTAGGGTATGAAGGGCACAAGGAAAAACGCTATTAATAGGAACGTAGGTAGGTGAGAGTGCTTTCCAAGGAAACATAAACCAGAACCCGAGGGGAGAGAGGTAAGGGCCATTAAACGTGGGGTTTTCCAAAAGTGTATTAGATTAGAGGTATATTTATTATCGTCTTCTTTGCTAAGTACATATTCTATTTGAATATTTGAATAAATTTATAATATATATAAGAAAATAAGCAAAATAAAGTTATTAAGGGGTGATGCATTATAAATTTTATAAGTTAATAATTTTCTTAAAAGAACAAACCTTAAAGAAAAAAATGACAAGTCGCAAAACAAATGTGGAAGGTCCAAACTTAAAATACACTCATACAATAATCTGAAAAATCGATCCAATGAAAAGTGCCAACGAGATCTTGATCGTACATTTATGATTATTTTTAATTAAAATGATACTTTGACACTAAATAACTCATAATAAGGTAACGATCTAATTTTATTAAAAGTAAATTCTGGGTGTCTATAAGTGCTGCTGAATAAAGACCAAAGTTTTTTGTGTGCATCAATTCATGTTTCTTCTCTTCTCGTGCGTCACTGATTGCGTCATAGCCTAGTCGAAGACGTGAGAACAAGTTTATTCGTTCCACATCATTCCTCTAACTAACTCAACTTTATGGAAGATAAATATTTAAGTAAGAAAACAAAAAAAACATCGTTTGGATTAAAAGTATATAAAAATGATAGGAGCTATGTTAAATGTTAAACAACCCCCTACCCCATTTTGTGGATAGTTGAAAGATATGAGAGAATAAGGCAAAGCAGCAGTTAGGATTGTATCTCTTGGGGGTTGTGTGGTCCCATGGGCATAAAAATCAATGAAAGTTTGATCCTTGGGACTGAAAAGGAAACCCACTAAAATTGTTTATGAAGTGTTGTAGAGAATCTTTTAATGAAATTAGTGCCTTTTATCTACTTTAGTCATAGTGATTATGCACATTCTCATTCTGGTGTACAGAGAATAACATGCAGATAGTCCCAAAGCAACTGAATTGACATTTGAATGCAATCTCAAAACCAAAAAACCACCATTTCCCACTGGTCATTGCGCCATAATCATCTGTCACTCTCTCAC
This sequence comes from Vigna umbellata, assembly GCF_018835915.1. The sequence goes on from NW_025912246.1 coordinate 6,898, forward strand.
CCTTACCCAAATGTCTTACTTAATGGTCTCGTGCCTCAGTTTTCTTTCTTCCTCTCTGTTTCTTTCAAATTCCTTCACTCTAATTCATTCACCATTTTTCTATTATCACTTCACACACACAACCATTCTTCTCATAACCAGGAATGCATTCCCTAAAATATACGGTCAAATCACCTAGCTTCTAATCCCAAGATACCCATACACAATATTCAGGATTATGGGTATAATTCATATAGGAGCATTTGTTATACTATAGTTGAATGTAGGAACGGTATAAAGAATATTGTTAATTATACAAAACAGCTTTTTTTTTCAGTAATATTTGTTTTGAATGTGTGATTATTTAAAATCTAATTTATATGTTCATCTAGTGATTATAAATTATGGCAAGTATCAGCGAAAATAGTTTTTTTGTTCTGGGATGTGTATTTCTTGATGAATAAAGCATAATAATAATAGTTTTGAATTAAGAGACAGTGGGTGTAAGGTAATACGTTTAGTAGAAAGGGTGGATAAGCACGTTTAATGAAGTAAAATAATAGATTGGTAGAGTTGAAAGGTGCATGGGGGATTGACATATGGGTAAATTAGAAAGTACAGGTATTGAGAGTGGTGGTAAAATTGAAATATCAAATTTTAATACTTGTTATGACTATGTTTTTGTTACTTTTTCTCTCAGTATTTGAATTACTCAAGTTGAGAAGAAAATAAAGGTGCTTTTTTTTTTTGCTCATACGGGGGTGGAGAAGAATTTTTACTTCCTCAAAACAATACCGATTGTACAACTTAATTGACTTATTATATCAACAATTATTTCCTCAAAATAAAGAGAAACTCTATTGTTATTTTCATTCTTTCTCGTGCAAACTAATTGAATAGTTATGTTTTTATACTATAGAAAACAAAATTAAATTTATTTTTTATGATTTATTGCATTTGTGATTTGTATTTGAAGAGTTTATTGGTGATTCGGGCCATGCGTATTCAGATTGTAAATGGAGCAATGAAATTAAAAAGGAGTCATATATCATTGAAGAGATGCAATGTCGGAACCAAACTAATTTGAGTATTCTCTACGATAACGAACACTTGTGTTGTAACAAAGAATATTTTAACTTCATTAGATGATGTAGATTTTACATATGAGTGCATTAGAATTGAGGAGAGAAGTTGGGGGTTCTTACACAACATGACATAGTTAGATGTGGATAGATAATGGGTTGTAATGAAGCTGTATCATAATTCGTGATTTGTATAAATCCAATGTTTTAGATTAGAATAAGAAATAAACCCACTCTTTCTAAGAGATCTGTTTAGAAAACGTAGAGAATTGGAATAATTCTACGTGTTTGAATATCTCTGATGAATAAACTCACGTATATGTCTTGTATTTGTTTTACATATTAGATGTTGATTATAAAATTTAAATAATGGTTTTTGTCATATAGTGTCCTTTGTTAAACATGTTTTCCTAAGGATAAAAAACAAATTATATTTCAATGATCTATCCTAATCCACAAAAAAATTGTTTTGGGTCATTTTGTAAAAACTGAGGCCAATTATTGTACTGGACATACATAAACATATCCACATATAAAATATATACACTATACAGGTACACAGATACATATACATACACTAATCCGTGGTCCATTACCCATATACATATACAAATCACGCGATATACTATACATACCCAGGTATACATATACATCCACATATACAATCTCAACATATACACTAGGGTACATACACATCTACAGTATGGCATACAACAAATATACATATATATATATATATAAAAATATATTAAGACAAGAGTTTCTAAAAGCAAACAAAGATTATTTGGTTTCAATTTGTGCATTATGTAACACATATTTGTGTTTATATAATAATGATAATGTTATCGTTGTATTTGATTAAGCTTGTATAAGGCTTTGATAAATTTATAGTATAGTTTGATAATTTAAGTTTTGATAGTATTTCGAAAATACAGTTGAAGAGATTGAAAGAAGAAATGTGTATAGGTCGCAGGCAATTACCGTTTCCTATTTGAATTTGCTAAAATAATAATGATTAAATGTTTATCTCGTTTGATGAACCGTTTTTCAGGAGAATGGGCAAATGTTAAATTATTGCATAATTGTAAATGTTTAAGCCGACCGTATCTATCACATCGGTATATTGCTAGCATTCAATGAATAAAATACAAAAATTAAAAAGTCGTATCAATGATGAAAGTAAGAATATAGTTTATTTATATGTAGTAAATATAAAAAATACATAATAATTGGAAACAAAGGCAACTGATAAAATAAGGGAGAGGTATATTAGTTGAAAATGTATAGTTTAGTATGAGAAGCTGAATGTGGCAAGCACTGGGGATACACAAGAAATAGAAAGATTGGGTTGGAATTAGCACCAAAGAAACAACTAACGATCCGTGGCAACTTCCATCCTCATTTATAAACTACAACTCACGCAATAAATCATCATCAATATACTTCATTTCTTATAGTATCACAAAGTGTGTCCGCAACACTTAGCTTACGTTGTTACTAATCGTTTCTAATTATAACTATTATTATTTTTTGTTAGTTTTACTACCATTGTCAAATGACAATGTGTGGTGTTGGAAAGAATTAAAAGACATACCACACAAAGAGGTTAAATAATAAATTCAAATTCACTACTAATCTCCTCTTTGCATCTACCAGTTATGTTTATTTACAATTATTACTGATCACTTATACTGTAATCATTATCACTTAATAGTAACTAAGACAAGTTCAAAAAGATATGTCTAGATTTATTTTGTTTGCTTAAACAATAAAATATATACCCATAGTGTAATTATCTAACGATAGTATTAGCATTGTTGGAGTGATTTAATACTATAATAATAATCATTTACTTTTGGAGTAAATTTATTGGTTTTTGTATAATTATTTTAAAACTTAATCTAAAGTTATTTTTAATTGATGAACTTTATTTCAAATTTTGAGAGTAACATTATATCAACTTAAATCGTATCATTTTTTTTTAATCAATAATAATTTTAAGTACTCGGTATTTTCTTTTACTTGCCTTATATTTTATAAACTCATAAGCTATAATACCGCCTTTATTTGGTGAAAAAAGATTAAAATCATTTATTAAAACTAATGTAAATTAGGGATGATAACGAGTTATTACGAGTTTGATTATTTCATTCTTACAATTCTCATAATAAAAATTTATTCTAATTATAAAATTCAATGATCGTAAAATTTGTGTTTCATCTCTATTCTTATTAGAGAATATAAGTATGTTAATGTTAATGTCTATATTGTTCCAACTATTAATCAAATATCTTTTTTATAAAAAACATCACAATAAAAAAACATTACATTATCAAGTATTTAATATAAAAAAATATCTTTTTTATAAAAAAATATCATAATAAAAAAACATTATATTATCAAGTATTTAATATAAAAAAAATTTCTTTTTTATAAAAAAATATCATAATAAAAAAACATTATATTATCAAGTATTTAATATAAAAAAATTACACATTCTTTATTTCAATGTCAAATATAAAGAATAAATTATTATTTGGAAATCATGTAGAAAAATAATATTTTCAAGCAAAATCACATCCACAATTTTTTTTGACAAAAACTACTATACAATTCTTTTTAGTAAAAATTGTAAATCGTCTCATGCATATAATAAACCTTATCATGCAATTTTTCTAACAAAATAGCAAACCTTCTCAAAACAACTACTCAAATTTTTTTATACACTTAAGATTTATTGTGATTCTAAACCTAGTATTCTTTTGTTAGTTACTCCTTCATATTACTCATACAATTGGATAAGTATCAAATAATTATAGAAAAAAGTAAAATTGATTAAACGTAGATACAAAAATTAGGAAAATAAGAAGAAAAAAAATTAATATGTTTATTAAATTATCTAATAAATTAAACATGTTTTACTAATTCAAAGACTTAATTATTCGATTGGTTTTCGGTAAAAAAAGTTTCAATTTGATTTTTGCTTTGCTTTTTTTTGTGTCAATTGCTTCTCAAAATTTGTTAATTTGCTTCAATAAAGTCTTTTTAGATAATACCACTAAAATCATTAATGACTTTATGATTAAGTATGATTTGGGGAAAAGAAGAAGGGAGAGAGAAAACATAAGAGAGTAAGAAGTACTATCTACATGTGGGGAGGGGTTTAAACCAATTCCACCTAGAAAATAATAGTGTTAACAATTTTAACGATGTTAACAAAAAAAAAACCTAATTAAATCATTTTTACAACTTTTGGGACAAAATTGAAACACAAAGCTAAGCAGGAACTAATTTGAACTTTTCAACCAAACTTTTGAGACCAAACAATTAAGCCTAATTCAAGATAAAAATAAGTATAAGGACGAGGACAAATATATTGGTGAATATGAACATACAAATAGAAAAAAACATGACATATTCACCTTAATTTCATGACCAATTTTAAAAATTTAGTATTATCAATATTTAAATATGTACCCAATCAATACCAAAATTTCCATCGAAATCACATGTTAAGGTAATATTTATGGTGACAAATTAATCTGTCATTTCTAATAAAAATATAAACACAAATATCTTTATATTTAATTTTTATTATAATAAAGTACAATGAGTTCAATAAATTTTTATATAATTATTATAAACAAAAAATAATTACTAAAATGTAAAAAGTAAATAATATTATAACAATATCTTAACCACAACATCAACAATAATATACTTAAATCCGTATCCAATCAATATATGTACTTTCATAAAAATCAACATAAATTTATGAATATCCACATAATAGATTGTTTGTCATTCCTAACAAAAATATAAACACGAGTAAAATATAATGAGATGGATTATATATTAAATTACTGAAAATTATTTATTAAACAGCTAAGTTATTGCTTATTATTTATTTTAATAAGTAAAAATAATGATCACAATTTTAAGGATAAAATAGCAGGAAAATGTGCTTATCAAAAGATAGTTAAAAAATTGATAATCTTTATCGATCATTGATATATTGTGATGAAAATGCATTACGCTGTTTAGATTTTTAAAAGAAAGGCCCAGGTATTCAATGAGAAATTAATATATTAAAAATGTGTACTCGTAGAGTTTAGAAAGGTGAAAAGGAAAAGAACATTAAAGAAAGAGAGAACAAAATAGAAATATTACAAGTGACAAAATGTAAAGAAAAACCGTAGATGAATGTCATAATTTTATATACAAACTCTTTTGTTTTTGCACGCACCCTTGCTATTACTTTAATGACCACTGTTCTTGGTGTTTTGTTTTTTTTGAGTGTAATGGCTAATGTTCTTGCGTCAATGTCGGAGTCCTGAAGTCCAAAAGGTCAAATGAAAAAAAAAGGTTATAACCCTATAAACGAGGGTATAACCTATGGATAGAGAAGAGGGTAGGGATGGATGTGTGAAGAGAGAGATATGATTTTACATTACCCTAAGAAGGTAGACCACGAGAATGTAACGTGATAGAGGAGCACATCACATCACCTAAGCTGCCGAGGTCCCCTTCTACTTTAGTCTCTTTCCTCATCCTTCTCTTCTATCTTTTTCTCAAAATCTATCTTTCTACTGCCGATTATCGTTATCATTGCTGTAAAACTTTCCAACTCTACAAGTTAAAAGGCCTTCCCATTCATTTACCAACCACTATTTATAGCCCTCCTTGTGTATCACTTTGTTTGCCCCTTTTCAAACTTGTGGCTGCTATAATTGTTGCAGTAAGCCACCTTCCATTCCTGTTATCCTCTTTGTTGTTGCGTTTTAGAGATGGGAAACTGTCAAGCCGTTGACACTGCAACTTTAGTCATACAACAACCCAATGGGAAAGTGGAAAGGTTGTATTGGCCTGTGAGTGCTAGTGAAGTCATGAAGACCAACCCTGATCACTATGTTGCTCTTCTTATCTCCACCACATTGTGCACATCCAAGGACAATCAAAATTGCCAAATTAAGATTGAAAACAACTACCCCAACACCACCAACCCTGTTCGTCTCACCCGCATCAAGCTTCTCAAGCCAACAGATACCCTTATGCTTGGCCAAGTTTATAGACTAATCTCAGCTCAAGGTTTGTTTCAACTTTCTGCTTTAGTTTTCAGTTTCACCCTTTCCTTTTTTTAACTCTTTTCTGTTGTTATTTCCCCTTAAATTGTTCCAATTTTGAATCTTTATGTGGCGTTTTTCTCAGAGGTTATGAAGGGTCTTTGGGCAAAGAAACAAGCAAAGCTGAAGAGAAACTTGCCAGAATCAGCACAAAAGCCAAATCTGACCAAGGAAAGGACAGACAAATCTGCAAGAAGGTCTGAGCCGGAGGACAACCTGGTAAATCTCAATCAAAGTTTGGATTTTACTGTTTCTACTTTCTTACTTGTTTATGATTGTCAAAATTTATCTTTAAAACAGGTTCCTGGTGTAGTATTTTTGCTTATAGACAACCAGTTTTTCGTTAAGCAACATTAAATAATGTGTTTGTAAGAAGGTCTGGCTATGCAAACTGATTCAGATGTATTTCTACTAAGGCTTTTCTAGTTCGTTTGGGAGCTTGATACTTCATGTTATCATTTTGCTTACCCGTTTATTCTCCAGTGACTTGTATAGAATTAAGAAAACTTACAATAAGAAAGGAAATATTAGATTTGTTAAATTGAATTGCAAGGAGTTATAATAGTGGATTTTATTGAGAAAGGAAAGAGAAGAGAGAGAGATTTGTTTAAAGGTCATATGTAGTTGGTGGTTTGAGCTATGTGATTCTTAATTTTTAATTATGATTTTCAGGAAACGAAAGGTGAAAGACAGGGGTCAAGGACAGCATCAAGTAATAATGCTTCTGGTGCCACAGCTAAGTCAAGAACATGGCAACCCTCTTTACAAAGCATCTCAGAGGCAGCCAGCTGATCTGTGTTTTCAATCTTTCCCACATGTGATGTGAGGGACAGAGGAGCATTGAGCGACACTCAAACCACCAAAAACAAATTAATCAATCCTTCTCCATCATTGCTTAGATCTGTGGAAATTAAATTAAATTAAATATAGTACATTCGGGGAACCCAGAGAAAACTCAGATCATAAACTTCCCCTTCGGTTCACCAACTGCCTTCATGCATAATAATTCTGTATAGTAAAGGTTGACATATTGAACATCAATTAATGTATTCAGATCTTACTTTCTGGTGAAAGCACCCTTCAACATCATAACTTCACCGTTTTTCTTATGTATTTTTTTTCCATATATGGCTCATAATACATCAGCATCAGACAGATAATTACCGAAAAAAAAGTAATATGTTTGTGAGCACCGTCACACAAGGCTTAAAGCAAATCATGGTTGCAAAAGAAATACTTCAAGGCTTAAGGGTAACTGCGAGAACATGAACAGGTTCTGTGATCAGCTATTGGCCGATCTCTTATCTTATTTTCTTAATTTCAAGAAAAGAACAAGTTGGCCACCAGAATGTTACAAAATACTTAAGAGCAATGTTTAAAGTACTACATATCATTCACACACACAAAAGAACATTTTAAGAATTTTGATGTACGTTTACTGTTACTACTATGTGGAAGAAAGAAAAATAGAGGGTAGTTTTTATTAAATAAATAGATAAGATTTGAACAGTATTGATGTATGAAGGAATAATTATGAGATGGGGCAAGAACTTGGTTGTCTTGAAGCATCCAGTTGTGTAATTTAAAAATGAAGAAGAGGCCTCAATGAGTATGAAGAAAGTAGTAGTAAGATAAAGAATGTGTGGAGTAGAAATGAAAAGTAAAAGGAGTGAGGAGAAGGAAGATGTGACACAACACAAGGTTTACTTTAAAACAGTTGCAATAGATGTGCCTGTGCAGTTCATGACTTTAGACATGCATGACATCCCAGGGATATTTTTTGTTGCATTAGAAGCAGAACATTTTATTTTTCTTGTGGCCCATTGCATTATTCGTCTCTAAACTTTCTCTCTGTCTATTGCTGGTAAAGCAAAAGACCCTTTATTTTGCTTTGTCTTTTTTAATTGTTTGCTTTCCCTTACTTAAAGATTTTGCATCAACAAGGATTAAAAAACGAAGAAAGAAAAACTATAGAATAGGACAATTGCAACCAGCTCACCACTCGTGCACTTCCTACGCACGAAATTTAGTTGCACTGCACGAGGGGTCTAAAGATTCCATCATCGTCTACATAGAATTCCTTCCACACGGCCCACCAATATTTGGCTTCTTTAACTTTTCTTCCCAAAGTGCTTTCCTTGTGTTTAAAAAATCCATAACATCAGCCACTGCATTCTTTCTTTCCTGCTTTTTCTTTGTCTGTTTTTTTTTTCTACTTTATTTACCTTCTGTATGATGAACAATCATGGAGGATACGCATTGATATTCGAGTAAAACTTTCCTTTTCTCTTTCCGATTGCAGCTATGTATGTTTCGGTCATTAATTTGTATTATCTTTTTCACACCACAGTTTCACAACAATACTGGCTAGAGATGCATGTATGTGATATACATACCTGAAAAAGAGGAAGTGGATGTCTATTTTGTCTCTCTTTTTTTTGTTGATTTTTAAATTATAGTTTCAAAGTGATTGGTTTTTTCATACAGAGAATCGATGGATATTAAATAGATCATTCTTTTTCGATTTGATACTACTTTTAATTCAAAATTTTAAAATAATAAATTTATGAATTTTTCATTTTATATAGTATTTAATTTTGTCTTTTTTTTTTATCTATTTTAACTCACTCTTGAATTATTCTTAACAATTTTTTTTAAAGTGAGTCCAATTTCATATAATTTATTTCTTCTTTAAGTGAACGTTGCAGCAATATAACTCGGTCATTTTAAATTATCAATTCTAATATTATTGACGAGATTGATAGAAATTCTTATTAAGAAAATATTATATATATGACTTGAGTATTATACATGTATCATGAACACGATGGCAAAAAAATTCACACTCGCAGAATTGCAGGACAAAATCTATGATGGATCGTTGGTACTTGCAGATATTTATTATCCGCAGTTGCATGTATTTTAATATCCGTTTATAAACCGACCAGGTGTGGATATTATACTATATGTATCCACGGATATCCGTTACCAGCAAAAAATAAAAACAAAAATTTAATTTATATTTTATTAAGTTAAATTTAATTAAAATTAAAATTAATTAATATTTTATAAGGTTAAATTTAATTAAAATTAAATTTTAATTTATATTATATTTTATTATATCTTTTTTGTAATTTTATTTAAATTTTATTTTAATAAATTATAAAAATATTTTTTTAAAATATTTGCGGGTATCCGTAGATATCACGAGTACCCGCGAATTTTAAAATATGTGAGTATTTTTTAAGCTGACATCTGTATGAGTAGCAGATAATTTTTTTTTTTCAAGTCAAGTTGCAAATAGACATTATCCGTATCCACACGACCCGTGGTATCCCTAGTGAGTTTTAACAAATATTTTTTTTAAGTTAAAATCTTTAAACAATATATTTATAAGTATTTTATATTATAAAATATTTAACTTTGTCTTTTTCTAATGCAGGACTTTGAGTGGTATTTGAATTATTTGATCACATAGAGACGTTGATATTTAATGGAAGCAAAATCAACCATTCCTTAGACTGAAAGTGATTATATGTAGATAAAGTAACCAATTGTGGTTGAACAGAAGAAACAAACAGCTATTAAAACACAAGTTAAGAAACCGCCTTCAAAGTTTGACTGATAATGTGTTAAGTTAGCTTGCATGGCATTCATTGTCAAATCATTTTCCAGGCTGCACAGAAAGATCGAATAAATGAGAAAAGTGTTTATAATCTTTGTCTTGGAAACAAATCCCTCATACACAGGGCAACTAGAGTGGTTGCGGATTTCTCGGTCATAGACATGTTTACAGCTCGTGCACACTCAACCTATACGTGAGTTGTACAAGTATTCAAACTCTTAAAAGCAAAACCTGGACATCTCAGAAGGACTAAATTTGACTGTAGACCACACACAAATATGTTTAAGACAAACAGATATGTTAATTTTGGACACCCTTTTCACAAAGGATTCAATGTTACTTTTGTTATGCGTTGGTTTTCAATTATATGTCTAAAAATATAAATTATTCAAATTCATTTTGTCTTACTTAAATGGAGTGGAATCTTTTAAATTAGGAGAGAATTATTTATTTATTTTTATTTCATAAAAGAGAAAAAAAAATCGATATACACTAAATTGTCTAAGTAAAATTGTAATTTTTGCTTTGTTTACGTTAAATCGGACTGAAAATTCGAAAATAAATTTAAGGGATATGATTTTTCATGTTGATGGTTAGATAATCAATCAGACCTATGTGATTAGATAAATCAGTATCATATTATTACTCAATTTTAAGTTTCTTTTTTGTATTTGAAAATATCATTGTCTTAATATATTGACTAGTTGCGGGTTTTGATTTAATTCATTAGCTTGTATTAGTGAATTTTTAATTTTCTCATTAAATATTGATGTTCTTTTCTTATAATTATTGCTATTATTTTATATTGCTGATACTTCTTGCAGATTCTTACAACTTTCACAGATTTATTACCGTGACATATTTTGATATTTTATGTTGTGTTGTTATTTTTCATAAACTTTTTAAAAAAAATTCTATATATGTTTAAAAAATAAAATAAAATAAACATTTTCAGAACTTAAAAAATTTAATTTGTGCATGAGTTAATACAAAAATATTTAGATTATTCTTAATTTACAAATTCTTTTCTAAAAATATTATGAATAAATTTATTGAAGTATATATTCACCTTATATGCACGAAACGGGCAACAATAGGAGTTTAATTGAAATGATTGAGCAAAGTATACATGAATTCCTTCTGAAGTGAAAATAACAAAAATAATCCAAAAGAAATTTAAAGTTGTGGTTACAAGCTTGGCACTCAAGTATTATAACATAAATAATGAAAGAAATAGAAGTTGGTGAAAGCTAAGAAGAGTCATGAGGTGAAGTTGCAGTGCCATTAGTTGGATGTTGTGTGGTGTTTTGAGTGGTGAGTTGAAGATTTTCATGCTTCACTAATTGACTGAAGTTACCCTTTTGCTTGAAGAGCTGAGTATGGTGATGTCTGCAATAGAGAAGATGTTCATGGGCAACATAATTTGAAGGGCTAATTACACAACCACCATGGGTGCATCTGAAACATGACTTGTGGTAAGATTTCCCATCGACAGCCACCTGAAGAAACAACTCTGCTATAAGTAAAAATAGACATCATCTGATTTGGTTTAAGGTAGTTAAGTTTTTCATTATGCTTTTATGGTCACTCTTTTTCTGGGGTATATCTTGGGATACCAAGTGTCCAGACCTATGAATGTGTGCATTTGACTTTCATCCAATTATAAACAAATATCTTCAATTTTTTTTATTTTATCTTCTCTAGTATTATATGTTTTATTTGAATCTAGTGTCTCCTATTTTTAGTATTTCAATTGCAAAATTTCCATTTTATTATTTAGATGTTTTAAAATTATAGCATTTATGTTTTTATATGATGATGATGATTGATTATTTTTATATGCCAGAGTGTGAGATGCGTTATTCGCTGTTATTTCTGGCTCTTTCAATTCATTTCTTTTCCCCTTTTTAAACAAATACTGCTATGATATTAAATATTGGAAAATTAATTTATGTTTCTAGTGGTACTTCCACGTTTTATAAGATTAAGCTAATGATTTTTGCAAAGTGAATTTGGTTTTAAAATAAGCACTGAGAACGTATCTACTGCTAATTTAATTTAAAGCCTGTTATGATATTAATCTTATAAAATTTAAGTGCATAGATTCTTAACTGTTCATTTCTACTACTTACAATTGTTTTAGAGAAATATTTATCAATGGGAAGATCTCAAGATCACTAACAACATTATATATACCTTTTCAATTGGGTACACCGTTTTCTTGCAAACAACACACTTTTCCTGAGTTCCAGAAAACAATCTTGAAACCTTGTTGTTTTGGACCTGTGGATTTCCCAGAGACAATACAGAGGGAATTACTTTTTTTTACTAGTAGCAATTGCATTTTTCTGTAATCCTAAAGATAGAAAGATTTTTTTTGTGTGTATTAAGAATGTGTAAAAACCTGATCAGCAGATCTTTCGACTCTAGCAATTCTTGGAATACCTTCAAGCATGAATTATAAAGTCAGATGAAAAGAGAACAGAATAACTTGAAAATAGTGTATATTGTTAGAACTAAAAGAAGTACTTGATTTGAAGAAATAAGTAACGTGCATCCAAATCTCAAACATCGAGAAGAAGATAGCTGTTAGATAAATGGTATGCTTTCAGAATCGAAATATGAATTCTTAAATTACTGTTAATAGAATAAAATAAAGATACATAAAGGATCTAAGATTAGGTTCTTTACAATTAAATGCATACCAGATACGATCAGAACTATTCATGAAAGGTACAAAAAGTTTATCAGATAATGGAAAAATGCAACCTCACACAGTAATAGTAATTCATCTGAAGAGTGTTGAGCACTCTTTGAAAGATATGAAGTAGAAATAGGAACTAATTCATCTGAACTTAGTGTCAACAGGAATATCCTTTTATTCTACACTTTGCCATATGGATTCGCCACATGGATTCACCTTGGCCTCTTCCCTACTCAGGGCCACATTCTCCTTATTCAGATTGAAAAACAAATAATATATCTCAATCTGTTATTCACACTGGACCATTCTCTCTAAGTTACAATAGATATCATCAATTCTGGTCTATTTCCAACCCTCAATTCTATGATTACAATGCTCCTTTTTCCTATATCTCATTCAAGTCACATTGTATGATTATTACTGGAAACAGAACAGATTTTTCGAGCATATACTCTTTAGCTATGTGTCCTCATAAAAGAAGAAAATATACACTTTCCAAGCATTAAATCATAAAAATCATCATCAATCCACCGGGGAGTAATGCCTGATTAAAAACCTACAAAGGTAGTAACAAAATTATAAAAGCAATGGTCAATTAAACCTTGCTCTAAACGTAGGAAAAACTACGGACCTGATTTCTAAACCAATGCGGAAACTCTGAGTGTATTCTAGCAGAAGTTTCCTTCTGCGATTGCTCAGCCACAACATGAGCGTGGTACAATGAAATTCATTGTGTATAAAAACAATTAAAACGTGATTTGATAGATTAGAGATGGATGATGACATACTCAAGGTACGGCTTTACTTCACGCAATTGATCAAGACATGATGAGCAGATTGAATTCAACACAGTTAACCAGTGAGTGAATTCTTTCCCTGCGTGACGGCCTGTTTGTCGGAAAACTGATAATGCACCTTCACGTGGTTCACTTGCCATTGCATTTCATTTCTGACATGAGTGGGGGACAACATGAAGTTCTTGAATAATGTGAACAAAAATAAGTTGTCTCTCTGGGCAAGTAAGCTGCACAAATTGAGCCTTCCACTCAGCTTTATTTTAACTGAGCGTTTGGATTCTCCCATAAACCTTTCAAAGGGATACAACACTGTATGCACGGGTCCCCCAAGCCAAGCTTCTATGCAAGATGAATTGGAATGTGCTCATTGAATCAAAGAATGCAGGAGAGGAATTTCTTCCAATTTGCAGAGAATAACGGGATTTTTCATCCATCTTTTTAAGGGAATCTTCTTTAGTGTCGTGCAACACAAATCTTTAAAGAAGTTACTGATTCTATCAGTGGATGTAACACTGTGTTGGCAAACAACTGAACGCAAGAGGGATGAAAGTCTCCATGAATACATGACAATCATGACTCTTCAACCCTTGAATAGTACCAGTCTGAACATTGGCACATCTGGACAAGTAGAAGCATATCCATCTGGCATTCTAAGCTCCTTGATCCATTCACCACACTATTTCTTGTCTCGTCTTTGACATGGTGTTATTGTTTGGTTAAATAATCGGCCGTTACCTTGTGCCTTCAACTCTAAGTCTTTTCGTCCACAATACAAAGGTAAATCTTTTTTGCTTTTCTCATTATCTTTTGTCTTACCTTTAACATCCATGACTGTGTGTTGAAGACATTGTCAAAGAAATTTTTTTCTGTGTGCATGACATCGATGTTGTGTCTTAGCAAGTTGCTTCCAATAGGAAGTTCCCAGAATATGCTTCTTTTAGTCCAATTATGCCATTCCCCAAACCCTTCTAGCCTATTCTGACCAGATTCAGTCACTTTTGGTAGTCTTTCACTCTTCTCCACACGTGTGATCCAGTCAACTTTGGCGGGGGCATATCCGTTTCAATTGTCCTTTCGAATGCCTTTTTGTTTCTTCAAAGGGGTGATCAATGGGCAAGAACCGTCGATGGCAGTCAAACCAACTACTTTTCCGGCCATGACTCAATTGGAATGACTTTGTATGTTCCATGCAATGTGGACAAGCTAATCGACCATGTGTGCTCCAACCAGATAACATGCCGTACGCTGGGAAGTCATTAATAGTCCACATCAAGGCTGCCTCATAAGGAAATTTTGCCTCCTTGAAACGTCATACGTCCAAAACCATTCCATAACTTCTTCAAATCATCAATCAAAGGCTCCAAGTAAACATCAATCAATGATTGGGATTAGATGGACCGGTATATACACGATATAAAAAACATGTAAGGCTTTGTCATGCACATTCTCAGGTGGTGAGATTGTATGGGGTAACTATAACGGGCCAACATGAATACGGTGATGCAGACTTGAATGTATGGGGTAAACCCTCAGAGCCATAGACCAAGTTGACGTTACGCGGTTTCACTAGCAAAGGATGGATGTTTACGATTGAAGTGCTTCCAAGCTTCACCATCAGAAGGATGACGCAAAAGTCCCGGAGTTTTGTTACCATCATGCCATGTCATGTGTTCTGTGTTTGCATTGAAGTAAACAATCTTTGTAATCTTGGAATTATGGTAAGTAGAACATGGACTTTAATGGAATTGGTTTTTTTGCCTCCGTCCAGCATGCATTGTCTGATATCGAGGTGAGCACAACAAAACTTGCACTTCAACCAACAGTGCATCATTTTGCCACTGTCATTGTCATAGAATAAACATACATCCATTAACACAACAATCAATCTTCTTCACATCCAATCCCAACCTTGAAACACAATTTTTGGCTTGGTAAAAATTCTTCGCATAAAATGTTTTGGTGGTGTCAATCTAACATCAGTTTTGTATAGAAGTCCACTGCTTGAATGGGAACGTTCCAATTAGATTTCCAGCCATGAGTCTAATGCACACTGACAATTTTGACTCAGATGAACCTTCAAATACAGGTAGATTTGCCTCTGTCAGAAATTGTAAAACCTCTGCGTCGTTTCATTTGGAGGCTCTTCATCATGACATCGTCTGCTTCTGCAGCATGGTGACGAAGAGCGTGGTCGACCATCTCTTGCATGTAGGCAAATTGATCTATCTCACATGTATGTACAACAGTATTCGAACCTGATGCAAGCCGTTTTTCAGCTGAGTGGAGGTCGAAGGAATTTCTTCACCATGAAATGTCCAGACCGTGTAATTAAGCATGAACCCTTTTTGGTAAAGGTGAACTTTGACGACTTCATCTTTCAGAATGCTTGTACATTCGCACTTGATGCATGGACATCGAATCCCTCCATCAAGGGCCATTAATATTGATATCGTCGGGCCGTCTCCCCGAACTTTTCAACTCCAATGACAAAAGATTCCTTCAAACCTCTCCTTCCACTATAACAACGGTCGTACATCCATGCACGATGGTTGGGAAAATGGGCCATGTTCTGTGACAAGCCAAAACAAATAAAAACTTAGCCAAAAACAGAACACTCCATGTCATAAGTAATAAACCTATTGCTACTCAAGTCGACATGGAAGCAATTTCAACAATATGGTCATAGGCATTCAATAAGGGCATGCAAAGAGAAGTCCTCGGTATTGAAATGCCTAGACATACTAAGGGGGGCTCTGTTGTAAAGTTGGAGGAGACAACTTATTAAAACAAAAGTTCTCTTCTCTAGAGTACTTCCTAATAATTTCTAGTTTCTAAGTGTTTAGTGTATTTTTACACCTTCTCATTGATTTGAGAATGTGTGTAGTACCATAGGTACTTAAATGACTACTCCACTTAATGAAGTTATAGGCTAAGAAATGAAATACAAGTAAATGAACATACCATATACACATCAACATAATTTAGACAATCAAATATCTATAAAAGCATGGATATATACAACAATTTAACCATGGATGTCTTATGCAGTTTGCAAATTCAAACAATTCTAGTGCACTTTATGAAGTTCTTTTAAGAAGAAAAAGTTGTAGTGGGTGTCTATTTCGTGCAGCAGGGATGTTGTGTATTGCAGTTTAAAAGTTGTAATTGTTGTATTAACGTTACAGCATTGAAATGAAGCCATTGAAATCCAGCACATATATACAAAGTGAGACCCTTGAGCTTAGAATCAATAAAAATCTGCATTATCTGTTATAGAGGATTGGACAGTGATTAAATGTGTATTGAAAAGCTTAAATGAAGTCAATATGGAGCTGTCCTTCTACATTTCGTCACTTTGATCAGTTTGTACTAATATTGTGTGAAATAGTGGTTTAAGATTTCAATTCTCAGCTTTATGATCACCATAGACTTCATAATCTGTTGTCAGCGACACTAGTTAAATAGCGTTGGTCACTAATTGGAATGCTATGTCATACGTGTACTGCTCATATTCGAAATTGCAAGGTATTACATTTGAATAGTGTGACTTCATTTGCATTGAACTATATGAATACTTAACATCATTTTGCCTAATTAAGTGCAGTGTGAAATCTGTTGTAGGTATCCTTGTGTTTAAGTGTTTGCAAATCAATTTGATGATATAAACTTGATTGACAAATCATTTGAAACCTCACAATCACTGTGTATTTAGGACTGCTGTTACATTTTTCCGCCACTTTGTTAGGTGCAGAGTTATTTTATTGCTGTTTGCCATTGTTTTTTGTGGTGTTTTTAGGCCATTTTAATTCCCTAGCTCAGATTTCAAGCTAGATCTTGTTGTTTAGGATTTTTCCTACAGTTTATTATTAGCTATCTTTGATTCTGCTGTTTTTGGTATTATGTGCTGTTTTAGCACTTTGTGCATAAATAGCACTACAATAGTCATTTTGAGAAGTTGTGTACCTTTCTGTTTTTAACCAATTATGCAAGTGTATTTGGTCATTACAAACTACTGGGCACTGTTCAAATGGTCCTTCACACTAATGTAAGAAACAACCAAAGACTAACTGCCTATGGAAGGACAAGGTTCTTAACCTTGTCCATATTATGACTTTTATCCTATTCTGCTAACTAGTTTTAGTTCTAGGTATCATGTTTTCAGTTTTAGGTACTTTTGGTAGTGTCATTTTTGTACTAGGTAGGTTTAACTGTTCTAAACTTTTTAGAACAGTGTCTGTGTAGTTTGGTAGCCTACTTTAGTATTTTGTGTTTCTTGGTCAAACATTAAGACTTACTTTAAATGTGGTTGGATGTTGGACATAAAGGGAGAGAGTGAGATCAAGTTTGGACCATAAACATGAACCAAAGGCACGGATTATAGGTCTGTTATGTAGTTTTTTACCATACAAATCAGAATTTAAATCAAATACAAGTCCACAATTCAAAATATTCCAATAAGGTTATTTACAATGCTAAAATCAACACATACCCAACAAAGTTTACAATAAATGCACATTCAGGCACCAAAAACAGGACTTTGAAAACTTCAATAAAATATGATTGAGTACATACTTGTTTCAGATGCTTAACTCCTCCTAATTTGCAACACCTCCAAATTTGACACCAACTTTATTCAATTGAACAGTGGGTCTTCCTCCAAAAAACCTATATTTGCAACATATAATAATCTTTATATACCAACTTATAATAATGTTATATATTATAAACAAACAATAGCTTAAAATGAGTAATGCACGACAAAAAGTTCAAAATTACCACTCTACTTCCATTTTAACTCAAAAAGTAATGGTTTAAACACCAAATCTGGCTATAAGCTAAAATATCTGGTGTTGAAACTAGACCAAATTGATCAAAGTACTACTTCAAGATTCAATCGGGTAGAACAAAATTAATAAAATTACTATAAAATTAGATACATAACCATAAAGTAATAATGTTAAAAATGTCATTTCAGCAGAGGCTCTGCCAGGTGCATTGGTGGGCCCAAAGCCGTCATCGGTAGCCCCAAATCAAATCATCAAACTGGCCATTATGATACATCTAACTTTGTTTTTATTTGTCTTTCTTCAACTCTTAAATATTAGACCAATGGACAATTGAACATGATCACCACCTGTTTGTAAATTTTCCCCCATCCCAGAATTTCGAAAAAAATAATACAAGGAAGAAAGAAGTACTCACCCTCTATTCAATTCCCCAACTGAAATTCTAAACACCATTTGAGATGGCATCATTTAGGCACCACCCAGAAGTGCACAGCTTGTGAAAAGAAAGTGTATTGGGTGGAACAGCTTACTGCTGACAACAAGGTGTACCATAAATCGTGTTTCAGATGCCACCACTGCAAGGGCACCCTCAAGGTGAGACCAAACACAGGATCATGCTTTATATTTTTTTTCTCTGAATTTGATCAAAGCTTCATTTGAGCTTTCACTCTTAGATTGGTCGAATGATTCTTTTTTTTTTCTTCTGGTGGATTGATGATGATTTTTATGATTTAATNAAAAAAAAAAAAGAATCATTCGACCAATCTAAGAGTGAAAGCTCAAATGAAGCTTTGATCAAATTCAGAGAAAAGAAAAGCTAAAAGCATGATCCTGTGTTTGGTCTCACCTTGAGGGTGCCCTTGCAGTGGTGGCATCTGAAACACGATTTATGGTACACCTTGTTGTCAGCAGTAAGCTGTTCCACCCAATACACTTTCTTTTCACAAGCTGTGCACTTCTGGGTGGTGCCTGCAAATGATGCCATCTCAAATGGTGATTTAGAATTTCAGTTGGGGAATTGAATAGAGGGTGAGTACTTTCTTTCTTCCTTGTATTATTTTTTTCGAAATTCTGGGTTGGGAAAATTTACAAATAGGTGGTGATCATGTTCAATTGTCCATTGGTCTAATATTTAAGAGTTGAAGAAAAGACAAATAAAAACAAAGTTAGCTGTATTCATAATGGCCAGTTTGATGATTTGATTTGGGGCTACCTGATGACGGCTTTGGGCCACCAATGGCACTGGCAGAGCCTCTGCTGAAATGACCATTCTACCATCAACCAAGACAGATAACCATGTTCATGTCTTAATCATTCAGTGTTATGTCATCTAATGTTATTCAGGTGTATTCACATTTTCATTTGCTGCAAGAGACCTTACGTGCTTTTCCCTCTCTTTTCTGCATTAGAAATTACCTTCCAAACTTACCAACAATCCATAAAACTTTTATTTTCAAAATTACAATATGACATTTTTAAATATTACTTTATATGTTATGTTATTAAATTATTATAGTAATTTTATTAATATTTGTTCTACCCGATTGAATCTTGAAGTAGTACTTTGATCAATTTGGTCTAGTTTCAAAAACATCACGTAAAAGTCATATGAAATCGCAAATGATTTTCTTAAATCTAACCTATGATAAACTCTAAGAATAGGAGTGAACTATTTCAGTAAGAAGGGTGTTTATAAAAAAATCCCGTTGACCAATGACCATGTCTTGTTAATTTCTAAAAATTAATCTGTAAAAAAAAAATGCTTGGCCGAAATATCTGACTTTAATTTTATTATTAAGTAAAAAGGTGTGGTTGATGAATAATTCAAGAATTGAAAGCAAAACATTAGTGGCCCATCATTTTTGAATAACTTTTTTCCTAGTTTTTAAGAGAGGTTCTTTTCAAAAACAAAATATTTAACTTTAAAACTTTATTTGAGAGCCAGGTACCATCATGATCTAGATATGCTTTATTTTGAATCACTTATGAATTTATTTGAGAGGCTCGTACTATCATTATCAAGATAAAAGAATAGAATGCAATACTCAGCAGCTTAAACTTCAACGAATACTTCAAAACTTAATAAAAGTTGAATTGCGATAAACGTCCTGAAATTGAAGGTTCCAAAATGTTTAAATATATGATACATGATTTCATATACAGAACAGACACTAAGAATATTCTTTTTTTGTTAATGGAAGACTAAATTATTGCAAGCATATATTCTCGTACTTCTTCAAACTCATTGTTGTGACTTTAATGATGTTGACAAATCGTGAAAACTGTACTAACTACGAAGCTAAGGCATTTGGCGTTAATGTATAGAGAAATAGTACCGCTTTAAAAAAATACAAGTCATTACATCAACTTATGTAAAAATCTTACATTTATATAGTAAATGGAATATAATTATAAAGAAACAGCATATTATTAATTTTGGAACCACAAAAAAGAAATCAACTTTCATACACGTATTGGTGTTAGCTGAGAACTTCATTCAATACTTCTATTTCATTTTTAAAGTTCCAACATTAATAGCAAGTAAAGGTCTAAATTCTTTTTTATCGTTGATGTCCATAATTACACAAGGAGAGAAGAAAGTATAATAAGCCTACTTAAATATATTAAGAAAAGTTACTATGTAATACATGTTTTTCTATATATATAACAAAGTATAAATTCGAATATTAAAAAAATAAATTCAATTGGAAAAACAGAGAGCACATTGGACTAGCTGATCAAATTTTTTTTAAAACATATATATTTACGTATTTCTGTTTTTTATGCTTTGTAAATTGGATTTAATTAGTTTAAATTCATATGGTGTGAACTAATTATTGAGTAATTTATATTTCTTGGCTAATATTAAAAAAAATACTTAATACCTTGAGAATATAAAAGTTTTTAGTTTATAATTTATATTTTTTTATAATTTAAAACAACTTTACCAACCTTTTTTATTATAATTGGTTAAATAAGCAATAACTGTTTCTCTACATTAAATATTTGTTTATATTAACTTTAAAATGCACCTAGAGAAAGATTTTTGTGAATTAGTTTTTGTTAAAACATGGTCTATGGTTCAATAAGATATATATAAGTTGTAAATTTCCTGTATTGAAATACTACTTTTAAAAAAATTCGTACTCCTATATATTTTTACTGAAGAAAAAAAACTTTTTGCTTACATATATTGCCACGAATCAACTCGGTATACATTTTAATTCAAGATTGCTTTATATTTAGAGATTTTTATCTTAAATAAGAAGATCAGTTTCTGCGTGTTTGGATCTGCATCTAAAGCAAGTGAAGCTTCTGTGTGACCATTTTTATTGTCCTGTATATTGAACATCGAGCAGATATCTGAAAAAGTTATAATGGTGAACCAACATTCTCGGGAAAAAAAACTGATTTTATTAGACAACATGGTTACAAAAATATGATCCAGAATAAAGGGAACTGGATCTTGAAATTACTAAGCATCTGCCAACAACCAGAAATCCTCTCTTGACCGTAAAATACAAGTATTTACAAAATTAATAACAAAAGGGTAGAGCAATTCTATGACATCTGGCAAGCTTTAAGAACAAATGCACAGATGTATTTACATCTAAGAGAAACCATAACTTTTTCTCTTTAAAAGGGGCGGAATAATTTTTTGGCGCATTTATGAGCGCAATGTACATTAGTAACTGAACTTTCATATTCTTCACAACCTTACCTGTATTTGGTTTCCTCGTTTCCTAACCATGAACCACTTTAGGACGTTGCATACCTTTCTCCATCTCCTCTGCGCACCACCATTGGCCGTAGAACGTGCGAGCATGAAGCTATCAACAGCACTCTGTAAATCTGCCTCAACGTGAGATTGAAGATCAGTATCAAAAAATTGCAGATGATCTTCCTCACTAAAGGCATGAGCCATTGAATCAGTGTCACAGATCAAAGAGTTCGAGACTTGGACTGGAAAACTGAGGCCCATGTTGTCGAAACTAGGCAAGCAATAGTCATCCAAGCTACTGGTTCCACCAACAGAATAAATGGATGACATGATATCCGGAGAAGAGGCATTTGTTTGGGGGTAATTGAATCCTCCAGTCTTTTGGGGACCCAAAAGCTTGTTGGCACTTGATCCCTCAGTCTTGGGAGAGCTTGGGGAGTGAAGTACATTTGTTAAGTGTGAAGAACCATCCATGAGAGAATCTTCATCTTCAAAAGTTGTATATTTCTCCCTTTGTCTCAATGCATTAGAAACTGTGCTTTGAGCCTCAACCTGATGGTGGAAAATCATATTGCCAATTATTAAAGAGAAATAAGAGAAGGAAAGAGTAAAGCAAGTAATAGGTGATGAGGGATAAATGCCTTTTCAATTTCAGACAGCTTATCTACTGTGACATACTCGCATTCAGAAAGCAGTCCAGTGACTTGTCCCACAGCATTGAAGACCACACCATGTTGTTGAGAATTAGAAGGGAAGTACACGTGCCT
The DNA here is from genome assembly GCF_018835915.1 of Vigna umbellata. Next base: position 29,483 of record NW_025912246.1, read on the forward strand.
AGTTGTATCAAGTACACAAGTTCGAGCATGCTCCACAGTTACTTCCCACATCTTTGCAGACATCCCAGTGCCCAGTATCTGCACATTTCCAATCAATGAATTTATTCATTTGCCCAAGTGAAACCAAAGACTTGACTATTTTTATAAATTATTAGAATGTTTACCATCCAGAACTTTGGTTAATCAAAGGAGTGGTTTACTTTTATAAGAGGATGAGAATAAGATCTTATATGTTTTATAAAATGATTTTCCCATAGAGCCTAATCAAGCTAGTGACAGGAACAGAATGGGATGTCCTCATCAATGTACCTTGGAGGTTTCTGATTTGATGATTACAAAGCTAATCTAAATGCCTTGACAGTTAACATAACTGGTGAAAACTAAACAGTGCCAATGAATGTTATTGCCAAAACCCTTCAAATGACAATCTATAAAAACAATTTGAAAGTTTAAAAAAAACACTTTAAATTATTACACTGCGCAGCTTTGCTGGATCCAGATTGAGAAGCGTGAGAAACTCTCTAACAGTAAGGATCTTTTCCCGACTCAAACGTTTGTGGAAAGCTCCATCCTTGCCTATCTTTTCCAATCTCCAAACTTCATCAGACATACTAGGAGGATGGTGCTTCTTATACACTGCAGCCAAAAATCAGATATTCAAACTAAGTTTAAATTCCTCTCTTGCTTTGACAAGTGGCTTGAAATGCTCAAATATGTTCTATTATATATATCTACTGTAATCAAGGGATTTGGTTTTTTAGACTTTCAATTCATTTCCAAAAAAGAAATATAGAATGCAGATCAATAATTGATTTTACACCAAAAGGAAAATCATGGAAATATCAGATTAAAAAATCAGGACAAGTAAACAGCATGTGTCCTGGTTTTTTGTTACTATATTCTCCACATAAAAAGATGTTAAGCAAACCTATCACGACATTATGTCAATTGCATACATTTTCGAGTTGTTCAATGTTTCTTTTTGTTCCATATCATAAACATCTCAGCCTTCTAGAGTTCAAAATTAGTCTAAAAGATAAATTTTGATAGCATCTGCAAACATTAGATCTTGATACGTCTAAACAGATATAAATACTCACATTCTCCCCTGTGATCTCTGACAATAAATGATTCTGTCTTTGCTTCTCTTATTCTAACACCATCAAAGTTGTCCACAACTCTTGCCCCAAGCCTGAACCTGCGGCTCCTTGTCCAGCTTGAATTATCTGTATACGAAATTTCACCCACCATACCAACACCATCTTTAAGATATAAAATTACATCTCCTGTAAGAAGGGGCTTTTTTCCTTCCCTCTCTCTCACAATATTGCTCTTGAACTCTTCGGGCATCCAAATATCACTTTCTTCTTCAAAATCACCCTCAAGAACTACAATTTCCACCTTAGCCATCGATTCCGGTCCTGTACAGACAACCTCTCCAGTTAGGCCATCAACTAAACTTATTCTTAGGTTAGAACCATCTTCTCCTTCAATCCGACCTCCAGTAAAGACAGGCAGAGAAATGCTGTTTTCAAACTGCAGCTGCAAATTTCTTAATTCAGTAGTATGCAATTCCTTTCCACAGGTCCTGAAAACAAGTAAAAAGGATTCCTGAGAATGAATTTCAGTCAAGCTAAACAATTTCAAATTATTCAGTTATAGCATATTGTTCCAGTCCATTCCTTTAGCTCAATACCACGTCCAGGTTATGGGAATTTATATAATCAGCAGGAGATTATTTCTTACTGTTTCATGCAGGTTAAATGTCTCTTTAGGGCTGCTTCAACTTCTTCCTTAACCTGTAAAGAGACCACATATTGATTGGTGTCTGACATCAACTATCAGTAAAAGTGGAACTAACATTTATAGGATCAAAGTCTAAGCATGCTACCTCAGATGAGAGAGAGAGAGAGAATTAACATAGGATTTCCCTTAAAAAAACACATCCAATTGTTCAATATTAATGTCCTAGAAAGGGAATTCTGTTTTGCTGCATTACTGGACTTAGCACTTATTTCCCAATATGAACAGTACTTCATCTTGTTGGTTCATTTATCTCACAAATATCACAAATATAATAAGCAGGGTGCAGGGTCAAATTATGAAATAAACAACCTAAAAGAACGAGTATTTTGTTTGTGTAAATCAGTATATATGCTTTCAAGATACAGGAAAAATAATGGAAGCATAAAATTCAGCTTTTGTAAGTCCTCCACATGATCGTCCCAGTCAAAGACCAAAAAGCAAGGTTGCCATCTTAGGAGATAAGTGCACGAGCACAAATTCAACCAGGTAAAGTTCTTCAAGTGTTTACTTTCCCTTCGCGTTTCCTGGTTTTTCATTTTATTTATAGATTAAGTCTAGAAAACTAGGTGAGTAGCTTAATTTTATCAAATTAAATATTTCCAAACTTGTCTCAGTACATCAAAGTTATTTAAGTCCAATGACAGGTTTTGAAACAAGTCAAATCAAAGTAGGTCTAAAGTATATCTTTGGTTTGTGAGTCTTCTGTGACAATCCTCAAAATTCAATAGTCACTGCATATCTTTGGTTTGTGAGTCTTCTGTGTCAATCCTCAAAATTCAATAGTCACTCAATTCTATATCAGTCGATTTTATATGGAAAAAGGTTTGGTTGGAAAGTAGTCTGAAGTTTTCCATAATGGGGAATTGTGGCACTTGGTGTTGGGCCAACAAGGTGAATGCAACACAAGTTATCTGCGGCGGCAAGCATGGTGGTACTCACAAGCAATACTTTAATTGTCTGATTAAATGAATTCAATTATTCCAAGAAGCACAAACATGTCCACAAACCATCAAGAACCTCCCAAGAATAATAAATAGATCATATCTTCATGAAACCGCACAAACAGAAAAGAACATTGAAAATCAGAAACATAAATAAATGAAGTAATGCATAATGTTATAACAGGTAAAATTCGTACCACTTTACGAACCAATGGCTCAAGAATTGGCTCCAGCAAGTGCCCGAGTGATTGTAATCTCATCACGTCACGCACCACACTACACATTATTCATTACAACCAAAGTCAGAAAGAAAAACTTCACAGTTTTGTTAATAAATTATACCACTTGGCAAACTTAATGTGTTTGATTTGCCATTTCCATTCGCTATTGAGATAACTCCCATTTTTATTCAACAATCCATAGCAGCACATAAATTGAAGTGTACATTTGCGCTACATTTAAACAAACACCTGCAAGTCCCTGATCCCATGCGAGCATTTAGACAGGGACATCCAGAACAAAATTGAACCTAAAGAAGGCACATTCAGCGGGAATTGAAAAACCCAATTGGGGAATTTCCAAGTGGGACACGAACCTGGAGAAAGGAGGCGGCTTTCGCCGCTTGTCGTCTGGAGTCTTGCCATCATCGGGGCGGCGCTTGAGCGACATGAGGGAATAAAGAAAAAATGGGTATGCGGCGGTGTTGTTGGGTATTAAAATCGAGCAACATGCGGCGACAGAGAGCGGAAAAATATAAAGAGGAAGAAGAAAGGGAGCAGAAAGTTACATATATAGTGTGTGGATACGACAGGGTAGAGAAGGAGGAAACAAAAAGGACAAGAAAAAGAACGGTAAGGTCCAAAAAAAAAATGATAAAAGGGGGTAGAGAGTGCAGCGTGCGTTCTTCTTCTCTCCTTCTGGTAATTCGACTTTTTAGTACTTTGGTGTCATGTTTCTAACCATTGTCCGAGTTTGTTTGCGTCTGGGATGCTTCTCTGCCTTCAACTTTTCTCGTCATCTACTGCCACTTTTGGATTTTGATTGTGCAAACAGCGACAACGCCACCATCACTGTGTGATGATTGAGTTGAGTAAGGGGGAAGGGAAGAGAGAAACGGTTAAGTTAAAGTGGGTGAAAGAAGAAGAAGATCTTAGGCCATTGGGTCCATTATAAGCGCGTTTTACGACTTGGTAAAACTGGGCCCACAGTAGCTCCACATACATATCTCCTTCAACGCGCTTCCCGTGAGTAAGTGATTGAGTGAAGTATATCTGATATACATATCCCCTTATAAGTTTAAGACCAACCTCTCTTATCCCTGCTCCAAACCTTGCCATAAATTAAACCATCCTTTCATCAACAGGGCATAAAAAAAATCCAAACTTTTTCACTCTCCTATTCTTCTCTGCAATTATAGATGATGATAGTGTAATTGTGGTATTAACTCCTTCATATACCTAAAGTTCTCAGAAAAAATTGTTTTAACAACCAACACCGTGTTTGAACATGCTTTAAAGTAACTACTTTTAACTACAGTTCCTTAGAGACTGGGATTAGTATTTGACATGCTTTGCCTTTTTTTATCAACCACATACCTAAATAAAGACTCTCAGCCTTTGCGGTCCCAGGTTCCATGTTTCTTATTCAAATTTATTTACCTAAATAAAATATTTTTAAAAACGGGAAATTTAAATCAAAATCATTCAAATTTCAGAATAATATTTTAAAATTGTTCCTTCAAAATCAAGTTAGAAATATATATGTTGTTAAGATTTACAGTTAAAAGTAGTTTTATTTGATTTTTCTTACATATCTAAACAGATTAGAAAAGTATGTTTTGTGATTAGAGAACACTAAACATTAGTTTATTAATTTTTATTATGATTAACTAGGATGAACACAATCATTATCTATCATCTAAATATGTATAAATTATTTAAATTTTAAAAGTAAAATTGAAAAAACAAAAATATATATAATTATTGATATGTAATTATAGGTATAATTATAGATAAAATAAATTTTAGTTACTAAAATAAAAAAATGTTTTATATAAATATTTTTTTTATTATGAGTAATTGTTTAAATTTAAAAAAGTAGTTACTAAAATTATAAAAAAGTTAATAAATTTTTTATTTATGATGAATATTATTTAAATTAAATTACTAAAATAATAAGACTAAAAAATAGTTTTTGTTATTATGAATAATTATTTAAATTTAAAAAATAATTATTAACAGGATAAAATTAGAAAAGTAAAAGAAGACACATCTTTTATGTATAATATAGTTATAGATCATTCAAATTATTAATTACATTTTTTTTTATTTGGAATGATTAAATACATGTGATATGTTTACTCGTTAAAAATTTAAACAGGTTTAGTTTGAAAAAAATATTTTTATATAAAATTTTGAGAGAAAAGGAAAATATACTTTTAAAATTAAAATTAACTTTTACCTAAATTAAGAAATATATTTTATTGTTATTTTCTTTCTAAAAATGTGCAGGGAGACAGTTTTACAAGGTTTGTCTTTAAAATGTTTTTTTCCATCTAACAAACACAGTGACACAACCATGTTGGTTGTTGAAGTCGAAGAGCATAATACAATAAGAGTGATACACAAAACAAAGTATAAACTAGTATTTTTGGTTGTTGAAAAATTTGTATACAGCATCTTTGTGTAGTGAAAATTTGTTCTTATGAAAAAAATTAAAAAATATTTGTTTATTATTATAACTCTAATCTTAATAAATTTGAGTGTAAATTTTGGATTGGAAATATCTAAATAAATTAAATTTATATATAAAAAAAAGGAAATTCCATGTGAATAATATTGCAGGAATAGGGTTGGGTTTATCTTTTGATTCTTCTGTTCCCATGCCTACACAAAGTCATGTCATTGTAGGTTAAGTGCAGAAGAAAAACAATACAATTTAAAAACAAATATTGTGCGTGAGCATGACGTGAATCAAAATCATAAATTTTATCCTTACAATTTTATTAATTTTCATACATTTATTTATTTTATTATTATGTCCACTGTTTAAAGATCTTTATATTACATCTTAATCGTAATTTTGTATTATCATCCTCTAAAAATGTTCTGTCAAAAGTTATTTTCAGTTATTTAAAATCTTGCTAAAACGATTTTTAAGTAATTGATGATGTAAATTAGGAAAGAAATATGTCTTAGTATATTTTGGTCCCAATTTTGATTGGGAATGTTTAAAATAGTTTCAATTTTTTTTTAATGGTGTCTTAAAGAATGTAATTTGTGTTCAATTTGATCTTTTTTGTAACGGTCGTTTAAATCGTTAACGGCTAGATGTCTATATGTACAATTACGGTAAGATGTTTTACAACGTCACAAACGATTTAAACGACCTTTACAAAAAGGACCAAATTAAACACAAATTACATTCTTTAATACTACATTAAACAACAACAAAAAATTGAGACTATTTCAAACATTCCCAACCAAAATAGATATTATACATTTTTTCTAGCTCACATTTTAAGTGTGGTTCTTTATTAAAGAAAGTTATTTTTTAAACATAACTAGAAGTTACGATTAATGATTACGGTATAAGACCTTTTTATGTTAAATAGCCTATGATAAATAAACGTGAAAAAAATAGTGTTTTAAATTATACATCAAATCAATAATAAAATTCTAACTTTTTTTTAGAAAAAATTAAAGTTCAAAAATTCCCTCCTTTTCTTCATATTTTATTAATATAAATGTTTAAATATAACAAAGTCTGTAACTTTAGGTTTGGATGTAGAATTTTATAATTTTAAAATATTTAAGTATATTAAATTTGATTTGATTTTATTTAAATTATTTTAGTTTTTATGTGTTTTGTTTAGATAAAGTAATTTAAATTTAGAAAATTGTAATATTTTTGGATAAAGTATTTTAATTACTATTAAATTAAAAAATTA
>NW_025912254.1:0-10021 GCF_018835915.1 Vigna umbellata
TAGCTAGTGAGCAAGCTTCATGCAACACTTTGTTTTCTTAAATACCAGCCCAAAATTTCTCCTGCATCCCCTTTCTCTCCTTTCATATTCTTTTATTTTCTACTTATTCCTCTACCATCACAACACCTTTATCTCCTTTCTCCTTTGCTTCCTCTTTCTTCTTTACAAAGGCACACAGTTCTTTCTCACACATTCACTCATTCATTACTCACTCACCTGCAAAGTTTAAGGCATACCCATGCTCAAAACCCATATTCCCTCCCACGGTTTCACGTACACTCCAACATCTCCCTTCCTGCATGCTACTGTTTCCCCATCTACGTACAAACACACCTCAACACCTATTCTTCATTTAACCCAACACCCATAATTTAACTCAATTAAATTCTCCCACCTCTGTATTCTCCTAATCTTACTCACAGAACTCCATCTCACAACCTGGAATCCTCACCTTTCTTTTTCTCGAACCGTCACACACTCCTCTCCTCAATCTTCTTTTTTCCCCTTAACCGAAACGTAACCCTCATAAATAAAACGCCATGCACATCCAGAGTAACCCCCTAGGACGAAAAGCCTCCCCCACTCAAAACAAAATCTCAATGTTCTTCTTACTTTTATTTCACTGCCCAAGTAACAGTAACCCATCACCCATTCTACACACTTTATCATTCTAAGTGGATGTAAATCAAACTGATGCCAAACTGGATGATCTAACAGAACACTTCATTCGCATCATATCAACTTGATATACTATAAGCCATATGACAATAAGGGAACAACAATGAGAGATATGATTCACAATGCAATGTGCAAATAAACATAAAAGATGATAAGCAAACATAGTATGAGACCGCACAAGGACGGAGCAATAAAAATGACAACGCATAGTGAAAACGCACTTCGAAGTGCGACATCCGCATTTGGAAGTGCGACACCCCTTAATCGCAGGTCGAAGTGCGGTTAAGGTGGTACGTCATGGTTAAGGTGTTTACTTGATATACTGACCTGGTGAGCTCGCCTTCTCCGTCCTGAGCTCTCCGTGCCTTCTTCGTCCTCCACTGTCACAACATCATCAGCCTTCTTCCTCCTCTGCTCTATTGTCCACAACACCACAACACCACCAGTAGGGCCACAATTATTATTATATAATTTTACAGCGAAAACAACTTAATAGTGCAAGATTTAGGGTTTATAAAAAAATTAAAAAGAGGGAAGGGGGTGTAGGGCAATAGATAACATTTATGGTTTAATGAAGTTGTTGGTGGTTAGGAGGTTGCTGGTGGTTAAGAGATCATTAATCAATCATTAATTTTTATTTGACTTTAATAAATGAGGGCAAATGCGTAAAGTGGGAGGTGGAGGGAGAAGCACTCTTTGACATAACTTGAGCTAATCATATGTTTCAACTTGTTTTATGTGAAGAAAATGTTATAACTGTCGGAAACTATCCCACAAAAGTAAATATTAAGTCTCGTAGGTAATTTGAAATACTGATATGTTGAAATCCTCAAAATGGTAACTTTTTAAAAAGAATGGATCTCACATTTTAATCTATAAAAAACCTAAAAAAGTCACATTTTACGGTCAAAGCCTGCATAATAAAATAAAATACTACTATTGTGGAGTAAAAGTAGTTTTTCAAATAACTTTCCTCCTAATTCTTGTCATAGCTTTTTATGTTTAATTCTTTTATTTTTACTCTCAAATATATAATTAGTTGCAATAATATGACCATGTATTAGCTATGAATAGTTTTAAAATTGTAATTACTAAACTCACCACATATTAATATTATTTATACTTTATATATTAATTTATGTATTGGTCATTATTGACCAGTCACTCTGAGTCAATTATTCTTCTTTGATCATCCTTAGTCAATAATTTTAAACCGATCATCTTTAAATAATTACTTTAAACAGACCATTCTTAATTGACTACTCAAAGAAATTATGGACTGACCACTCTAAAAAATTTTGGGCCGACCACCTTTGGTTAACCACCCTGGACTCACAAAGCTTTGATTTGTTTAGAAAATATATGTTGTAGGAAGCTTTGGATAGGTTGTACCAAATATATTGTATTCTTTATTTATGTAAATTAATACTTTTTTGTAAAAAAAATTATTCTTTAAAAAACTTCTACAATAATTTTAACTCATCCAAATATTATTTTATATTATTTTTAACATCAAGGACAATTTAATAATCTTATTTTTTAATTTATTAAAACTTGTTTTTTAATTTGCCGTCAAATCCTTTACAAATTTTCATAAACTTTACTTCTAAATCCATTCCACCGTCACCTCCAAATCTCTTAAAAAAATAACACAAACTTTACCTTCAAATTCATCTACTTCATCTCCTCAAATTGTTCCTTCCATAAGAACATTGTCTCAATGAGGAGAGTGACACTTTATTGCAATATTTATGATCTTGAGCTTGCTTATTTTGAACAACTTTGGGGCTAATAATATGTTGCAACTAGTGTCATGTGAAGAAAATGTTATAATAATGGGAAACTACCCCCACAAAGATACCAAATATATTGTATTATTTACTTGTTCAATTAATACTTTTTTGTAAAAGATTTATTCATTACAAACATTCCATCGAGTTTTCCACATGCTTCACCGAACTAACTTCATGTTCTACCAAACTTTTCACATGCTTTACTGAGCTTTCTACATATTTTATCGAGCTAATCTCATACTACACCGAACCTTCCATATTTTTCATTAAATTAACCTCATGCTCTAACTGAGCTATCTCCAACAAATTTTGTAAGGACCTAGAAAATAAAGTATTAGAATAGATAGGTGTATTAAAATAATGAGACGAGCATTTTATTTTAAAATAATCTTATAATATAAATAGAACTTTCTAAAGCTAGGTTCATTATCTAAATACAATTCATCTCTCTAGAACACTATTCCTCAGAGTTCTCTGACATCTTTCTAGAATTTCTCTCAATTGAGTTGTCTGATTGACGATCAGGAGGTGCCCAGACGTTCATAGCGTAGAGGGCTACACAACTAACTGATCAATTTCTTGATTTTAGCTGGTAAGCCGTTTTTCCCTTTTCACAACATGTTCTTGAGTCGGGATCATGCAAATTCTTCTGTTGCATGTGTCTTGTAGTTATCATCTTAAATTCCTAGTTCAATTCAAGCTATAAGAGCTGTTCTCTATCACCAATTGGTGAGTTGTAGGTTTCTGTTGAGTTTCCTTGCGGTGCAAGGTATTGTTGGAGTGATTCTGTAAGCTGGGCAGTTTATCTTTGAGGTAAGGGGAGCTAGATACTTTCTTTAAATTAGTTGTATGGCCTGTGTATGCTGAATTCTGTGTTATTATGCTGTTTGAGTCACATTTTAGGTTTTTAGTAGATGAAATTGTGTGTACTGAAATGTAAATTGTGATTGTGGAATGATGCTTGTGAACTGATTTTGGATGTGAGGTACACTGCAATTGAGTATGTTAGATGTGTGTAATCTGTTATAATATTCACTATAGTAAGTTAAGTGAATTGGGTAGTGTTTTGGGTTATTTTAGAGGAAGTGAGGTAGTGAAATTGAGAACTAGAGGTCAAGGGCTCATTTGGTCTATTGGGGCAATTTTAGTAAGTTATATGTGACTTGTTGGAGTCATCAAATGGTCAAAAACATGTTCAAAGTGGTAGATGGTGATTTGAGTCCTTAAGTTGATGAATTTGATGTTCTAAGAGTAGGAATTGATCCATAAACACTTTAGATTGATGTTATGAATGTTTATAATCACTTAGTCAAGTCTAATTAGGTATATAAAACAATCTAGAGGTGTTAGAAGTTGAGAAAAATAGATAGAATTGGTAGTTAGGGTTTGAGTTGCATGATTCTGTAGAATTTCGTTATGCAGATTATGCAAACTCGCTATGCAAATGGATTCGTACAACGAGTCACCCTAGCGAGATGCTCTCTGTCAAGGCATTCGCACAGCGAATAGGCGTGCTGTGCGAATGGTTTGAGAGGGTTGCTCTCTGTTTGATGATCCGCATGGCGAATCAGGGCGCTATGCGACTGGTTGGGGTCTGGGACTACTGCCAATTTTATTTGAATAGCGAATAGGTGCGCTCTACGAGTCTTTAGGGAGTCTGAGCCACTGCTTGGGGCTTTCGCATAGCGATTTGGGGCGCAATGTGAGGGGTTTGGGGTCCGATATAGTTAGGAGTTTATTCGCATAACGAGTTTAACCGTTGTGCGAATGATTTTGAGGGGTGGGTCTCTGTCTGAGGATTCGCACAATGACCCTACTCGCTGTGCGAGAAACCTTTGGATTTGCTCTGTAAATGTGTGCACTGTGTGAATGGTCCAGGTTTAGTTCACTCTATTCTTTTAGTCCTAAGTTGTTTTAAATGAACTATTGAGTGCATTATGAAGTATGTTTGAGCTTGTATTACATTACATCATTGATTATTGTTATGAGTTATGTTCTAAAGTGAAAGTTGGTGAATTCAAAGTATGTGATTTTTCAAGTATGGTTGATGGACGTAATTCCATGAACCTCACGGAGAGGTTACATGGTGGTGCCCTATGTTGTGATCCAAAGTGAATTCTCTTGTTGAGATTCAAGTATGTTTAAAATGAATGCAGGAGCTCAGTCTTGGGGGTTATCCTGAAACTCCAATGGTCTTTCATTCTCAAGTAGAGAGGATTGATCCATGTCGTGAGGAGTAACAAGAGGTCATAGTCTTGGGGCTTCCAGTATGCTCCAAGGCGTGGTAGAGACTAACCTCGTGAGTGTGGTAGGGTGAAACCCATTGGAAATGGCTTTGCAAAGTGTTAAAGCCACCACGAGTGCACGACCCGCCATAGCTCGACAATCATTCTAAGCCCGAACAGTCAAAGTCAGTGTAGTGTCATGTATGAAGAGTTTATGTGGTGTGAATGAATATGTATGATTGTATGAAACTTAGTAAATGAATATATGATTAATCTTTGTTTAAACTAGCTTACCCTGTTGTGTGTTTGTGTTTTGTATGTATTGGTGTTATTTCTTCTACAATGATCATCCTATGGGTGTGAGCAGAGAGAGATGAGGTTTCTCTGGAGCAGCCGTTGGATGGAGGTGATGCGGCTGAGTAGTTCGTTTTTAGTTTAACCTTGTAGATAGTTTTGAGTATCCTATTGTATATATAAAGTTTTAAATTTATAGTTGTTTTTGGATGACTGTAAAGGAAATACTTTATACTAGCTGGATAAGTGTTATATCTTATCATGTATGTGATGACTCTCTTCTATAGTTTATACTATATTTTGGGATGTTACATTTTCCACATGCTCTACCAACATTTCACTTGTTGTACCAAACTCCACCTCACACCATTCAAGTTTTCCAAAAATTTCTTTTTTTTAATCTAAGAATTATAACACTTTAAAAAAATAAGATTAAATATATTTTTAATTCCTAAATTATATTTCTTTTCGTCTTTTTCAATTTTTTTTTTATTTTCGTCTATCTCATTTTGTAAAGTTACATGAACTAAATCTATAATTTTCTAAAAGAATAAAGACTTAATACAAAGTTTGAAACAAAGACTTTCTAAAAGAATAAAGACTTAATACAAAGTTTGAAACACAGAGAAAAAAAATCATGTAATAGTTTAAAAAGCAAAAATATATTTAATAAAAAAATTATAAATTGATGTAATAGTTTAAAAAACAAAAATATATTTTTAAAAAATTATAAATTCATTTCTGAAATTCATCATGTCACACTAACACTGCGTTCGCTTGAGCTGATTTACTATAGAGGAGAATTTGCGAGGATTGATTTGCGTTAGAAACATTGTTCCCTTGGTGTGATTTGCGAAGAATGAAAAGCAAGTAAAAGCAGCGATTTGCGAGGATTGTTACATTTTGAGCATCTCGCAATTTTGCAAAGATTTGTGATGATTTATAAGCAAAAGTCGTATATGTCCATGTGGTATTTCTATAATTCCACGATCATTGAAAAATGCATGCATATTATAAATACACATATTAACATATTCGGTTCTATGTTTTGATACTCGATTCCAGCAATTGCATTGTGCCAGCACGAGTGATATTACTGTGGCTTCCCATATGAGGAGTTTGGAGTGTCCGGAGCCATGCTTTTGCAGCTTGGTTTAGCAACGCAGTGCAGGGTCCTAGCGAGATTCCCTACGTGACACAACCATTCACTACAAAGGAGAGATTGCTGTTTGAATTTTAAAAAGAAACTCTGACCATGAACACCATTAATAAGACGCTGTTGGTAGATCAGTTTGGTATGTGTATTAACTGTGAGAGTGTGTTTACTTTGTGGAGCTTTGCGTGAGTGAGACTTGTGTGTGTGCTGAAGTTTTCACTTGAGAGTGAGCAACTGTCAAGATCTTGAGGTGAGGTAATGTTTTTGGCACACATTTATGTGGTTGTTACAGGTTGAAGACCTCTGCAAGTGGTGAAGACGAAGACAGGGGTGTTTGGAGGAGGAAGAAGGCGGTTGATGATGACCACGCCAGTGGATGAAGAAGACGAAGGAGGAGGAAGAAGGCGGTTGATGATGACGAGGCAAAAGGTTGAAGAAGATGAAAGCTTGAAGCAGAAGAGATGTTGATATATTCGGATCCAGTGTCAAGAGTATTCGATTCCAGCCTTAGGAAGCTTCTTCGAAGGAGGTGTATTCGGTTACGTTGTTCGCGTATCCGATTCCATATATCCATGAGGCTGGTGTGCGTCCTTCGTATCCGGTTGTGCGGATGACAGCTCTGTGTTGCGATTCCAGTAAGCGGTTTCCCATAGCTAGAATAGTAGCTCCGTCGTCAAAGCTAAAGATGAAGAACCGTGTAATCGATCGTCCATGGGGTGATGCTGTTATGTTGGTGGCGTCGCTGTGAAACGTCTTCATCCGCCATGGAAGCACCAGTGCAAGAAGTTTGAGGAGAAGGCCGCAGAGGATGGAGGTGTGTTGTTACGACCACCATTCGACGGAGACATGTGGACAAAAGGACGAAGGAGAACAGGGATATGTGTGGCATGGAGAAGAGGATGAAGGTTTGTGCGGTGGAGGAAATGTGGTGGTCCTGGAATGCAGGGTAAGAGTATGGAGGAAACAATAGTATAGTGAGGTGGATGGGGATGGAGGTGTCTGTGTCTGGTGGTGGTGGCATTAGGTGGAGTACGACGATTGTGTGGAGGGTGAAGGGCAACGCACAACAATGCTTTCTGGCATACGAGTTGGCCAGATATGGGTTCCATTAAATTGTACATGCACGAGGAATCACATAGGGACATAGGTAGTCTTTGGATATGGATTTTTATGGCAGCAGGCTTAAGCATTTGTATGTGTTTGCAGGTTTTTGTAACAATAAGGTGCATTTGGTAAGCAACAGAGGTGAAGTATTTCGTAAGCTACGGAGGTGAAGTGAGGGATAACTAAGATGTCCAGGTTAGGGAGATATATTGTGTCCATTTGCTTTTTTTTTTTATTGTTAAAGACAATCTTGTTCTTTCCAATGTGTAGCTTAGTACTGAACTTCCTCTTATACTATGATTAGAGCATATATGAGGTTCAAAAATCTTGGTGGTTGTATGTTAATAATTTTGTAGCATTAACTGGTTGAACTTGCTAAGTTGTTGTGTTGAGTCATTGTGTGGAGTTCCTTGAAGCCGCATCTAGAGTGAATTGAAGGTAGATATTTGACAAAGTATTTTTTTTTCAACCAATATATGATATAAGATATTGATCTCTTTTTTGAACAAGTTTCGTTTGGAATTGTCACTCTTTTATTTCAATATTGACAATTGAAATTACAATCTTATTGGGATCTTACTGTTAGTGCGGTTTCAATCTTGCTTCAAATATTGGTTCAAATATGAAATTAAAGCTTCATAAGTTTCTTGAATAGGTATGTTTCATATTACTATATTTAATTATTATGCATGAATGTGGTTTATTTACTGAATAAATATAATACATTTTGTTTAATTATTATATGAATGCATGAATATTGTTAATTAGGATATGATTATATGAATATATGAATTTAATGATATTCTTCATTTTAGTTGTATGTATAAAGTTGTTAAATTGTATGTATTTTGTTAAGTAAATATAGATGGAAGAAGAATTAGATTTATCATATTTGGACCGTGAAGATATGGATGATGATGTGGTTGGTGTAGACTTTAATATTATCGCAATGATACGTCAACAATTACAAATAACCACTTCATTGGCTGCACTAACAATGTTATGCATTGTTGCACACGCGTTGAGTATCTTGAATATGTACTCGAGTGATTCGAGTAGTGTAAGGAGTTACCTACCAGACAGAGACCGTCGTAGGGAGCAATTAATGTCTTATCTTGTGCATACTAATCGTTGTCATGACATTATTAGGATGGGTCCAGAGGCATTTATTAATCTTTGTGAGAGACTAAGATCAATTGGGTTAGTTAAGGATGTCATTCGGTCGACAGTGGAGCAACAAGTTGCTCAATTTCTTCATATAATTGACCATGTTAAGAACTAAAGTGTCACATTTTTCTTTCATCGATCTGGTTCGACGGTTAGCAGACACTTTCACAATGTCTTGGATGTTATCTTAACTTTGGAATCTGAGTTTCTAATTCAACCGTTCGGAAATGAGGTTCATCCATATGTCTTGAACAACAATCGATTTTACCCGTACTTTAAGGTACTCATTTCAATATATTTGTAGATGTTATTTGATCAAAGGATGATAACAAATTTTAAGTTTTATGATGACTTCTTATTTGTATGTTTAGAATTGTTTAGGGGCCATAAACGGTACTCATGTTCGTGTAAAGGTGCCAAGATGTGATGCTCCGAGATTTCGAGGAAGAAAAGATTGGCCAACTCAAAATGTGTTTGTGGCATGTGATTTTGACATGAAATTCACATACATTCTTGCTGGGTGGGAAGGCACTGCATCTGATTCAAGAATTTTAAAAAATGCTCTTGATCGAGATGATCCGTTGGTTATCACCCAAGGTCAGTGTCTACATTGCGATGTTGAAGATTTTATTTAGTAGTGACTAATTACTTGTATATGAGCAAAATTATAGGAAAATAATACCTCGGTGATACTGGATTTATGTTGAAAAGAAAAATTTTGACTCCATATAGAGGCGTAAGATATCACCTTAAAGAATATACACGTAGAGGAACACAAAATGCACGCGAGTTGTTTAATCATCAACATTCATCGTTGAGAAATGTTAATGAAACAACTTTTGGTGTGTTGAAAAAACGATTCCCTATCATTGCAAGTGGCACTGAACAACACTATGGATTGGAGACAATGACAGACATTATATTAACTTGTTGTATCTTACACAACTTCCTTCGTGGTGTGGATAACGATGACTCATTACTTGATGAAGTTGATAACGAGTTGAATGAAAGGGAAGAGCATAATTGATGAGTGCATATTTATGCCCACATTTATGCTTTAAAATTCAAATTTTTGATGGGATAATTGTACTTAAATGGTTGATTTTAAGTGAATTTGTGATGATTGGAACTGTTGGGTTTGGGAAATAAAGAGACGTATAAAGTGAGTTTTAGCGCATAAATTATTCTTGGATGCTCTAATGTTTATTTGTGTAGCTGAGAATATAAGTTTTATTGGTCCAAATGGCAATTCAAGGCCCAAAATCATATTTTATTTGGAAAATTCAGAACGGGCTAAAGTGCAGATAGAAGAAATTTCAGGACATTTGTGCAATTTTGAAAAGTCAGAAAATCTAAAAGATAAAATTCAGTTGTTGAATTTAATATGGGAATATCAACAGAAAATATCTTCCAAATAATTTTATCATTATCTAAATCTTTTAGTTATTTGGAAGATATAGGATATAAGATAATTGAGTTAATATCTATCAAATATTCTTTAAAACTGATTTAATCTAATGAATATTTGAAAGATATAATATATCAACAGAAAATATCTTATCAACAAACTATTCAGAGTCCAAGCCCAATCAAGCCTATATAAA
>NW_025912258.1:0-25989 GCF_018835915.1 Vigna umbellata
ACCTTGTTACCGGAGCTTTCCATTGCTTCACCGGAGTCTCGCCGGAGAAGATGAAGCTTCCTTCGTGAGAGAGAAAGAGAGAAAGGAGAGAAAACACACACAAAATGAAAACCAAAATGCAACAGTGGAAAAGAATGAAAACAAAGATGAGAGGGACATTTTCCGAAGCCAAATTCATTGTTAACTTTAACGAAAAAAAATATTTTAAATAACCCAATAACCTTTTGACACGTTGTCAATTTTTTGTCAAAATTGCGTTGTTAGAATATCGCGATCCTTTAAGATAATATATTTTTAATTAATAATTAGTTTTAAAGCGTGTTTATATATATATATATATATATATATTTAAATATATTATATTACAAGACATTTAGAAATTAAAAAATATTTTAAAATTTATAGTTAAATTTTAAATAAGAATTATTGGAAAGTCTCTCTATATATTATAAATATAAATGTAAAAGAAACTAATAACATTTTAATATTACTATTATTATACAAAAAAGATAAAGTAGCTTTTGGTGTAAAATGAAAAAAAAAGAGAGTAGTGAGTTAAATTGTATGTGTGAAAGTAAAACAGAGAAATGATTTTTGGGATAAAAGAAAAGGTATAAATTTAAATGATTAGGTCTGGCGGGAAGGGGTGAGTTGGGAATGGAGGAAGATGAAATGGTTTGGTGTTCCTCTGATTCTTGTTCTTCTGATTCGGGAGAGGAAGACATCGAAGAACGGAAATCGCAAAACGTGGATGCACTAGTAAGGTAAGCAAACTATTTCATAAATTATTATTCCATCAGGATTGAATTGTTGAATTGAATTGCATTGCATTGCAGGGGTAATCTTGTCGTGAAGAGACAGTCGCTGCTACCGCGGCTTCTTTCAGTATCGCAAGGGGCGGCCGTATGTAGAAAACCCTTTAAACCTCCATCCTCCAGAACTCATGCTTCCACTTACAATCAAGACCTCACTCGGAGGCTTTCCGCTCGCAAAAGGTTTGTTCCCTGGGGTTCTTCCTCTCCTATTCCTAGACCTGCGATCTCCGACTTCCAATTCAACCTATCGGTAACTGATGTTGATGTTCCTGTTTCTGAGGAGCCGAAACCATCTCTGCCCCCGGGGATCGACCCTTTAGTACTGTGGCACCCTCAAGACTCCCACGATGACCCCTCTAATACTAATTTTACCACCATTACAGTTGACCCTTTGCTTGTTCGTTACCTTCGTCCACATCAGAGGTCACCATCCTTTTATCCCATTGCTCATACTTTAACTCAATTCAGTATCAACCAAATAAACTTTTCTTTTATCTCTCTTGATGCAGAGAAGGGGTTCAGTTCATGTTTGATTGTGTCTCTGGTCTGTGTACCACACCAAATATACATGGATGCATTTTGGCAGATGATATGGGGTAACTTCTTTACTTGAAATCTTGTCATTGTTACAGTATCCTTTTCTTCCTCCCCACCTTCTTTAATCATAGGGCTCCTTTTGTTGCACAGTCTGGGGAAGACATTGCAGTCCATCACATTACTATATACTCTACTTTGTCAAGGGTTTGATGGCAAACCATTGGTTCAAAAATCTATCATAGTGACTCCTACCAGCCTTGTCAGTAATTGGGAAGCTGAAATAAAAAAGTGGGTTGGTGAAAGAGTTCGTCTTGTCGCTCTATGTGAGAGTTCAAGAGAAGATGTTGTCTCTGCGATTGACAGTTTTACAAATACCGAAAGAAATTTACAGGTTATAAGTTTCTAATCATTATTCTGTTGCTTAGATATCTTGGACTACATGTGTACTTAGTTAGTATTCCCCAATTTGTAGGTTCTCATTATTTCATATGAGACATTCCGAATGCATTCTTCAAAGTTTAGCTCTAGTGACTCATGTGACCTTCTCATATGTGATGAGGCTCACAGATTGAAAAATGATCAAACGATAACAAACCGGGTATTGTAATTTGTAAGACTTATTTTCTCTCCCTCCTTTGCTGGCATGTTTCTGAGTTTCTCACTAAGCTTCCTGTATTAGGCATTGGCAGCTCTTCCCTGCAAACGAAGAATTTTATTGTCAGGAACTCCCTTACAAGTGAGGATATATGCATGATTATCCATTTGTGTAGTCAATTACAATCCAAAATCCTCTTAGTTTTTATTCTTGTTAACTTTCATGGACATCCGTCACTTGCAGAATGATTTAGAAGAATTCTTTGCAATGGTTAACTTTACCAATCCTGGAATATTGGGCAGTATTGCACATTTTCGACGTTACTATGAGGTGATTACTTTTTATATTTTCGATGCGCATTGTTGCAAAATCTATAGCTTGTCCTATGTCAA
Organism: Vigna umbellata; assembly: GCF_018835915.1. The sequence continues at coordinate 2,340 of NW_025912258.1, forward strand.
AAAATCAGAATATACCAATAATTAGGAAAGAGGAGTTATCCAGTTGTTAATATATAGTATGTAAGGAATATTTAAGATAACAAGATAAACCAACTTCAGAATGCTTTTGCCAGATGTGATGCTGGAATAGGACAATGGGTTCTCTCCCGTTCTCTTTTATTCTAATTTTTAGTTTTTTGCTATGGTTTACTTGAATTTTGAAGGCACCAATTATTTGTGGAAGAGAACCTGCTGCCACTGTTGAAGAGAAGAAGATAGGTGCAGAACGCTCTGCTGAATTAAGTGTCAATGTTAATAGGGTAATGTGTGCGATTGGGATTTTACTATGTACCTTTTGAGAGCTGTACTATTTACTTACCGCAAGTGAAGTTGTAATCCTGCTTGATTAAAATAGTCTAGTATACAGCAGATAGCTGAATGGTAATGAAGTGCAACAAATTTCTTTTGTGTTCTGATAAGGAAATATTTTTTTCCTGAAGATTGACTGGACTATATAATTTTGCAGTTCATATTAAGAAGGACTAATGCATTGTTATCAAATCACTTGCCACCTAAGGTATTGTACTTTTCTTTATCTTTCTGCCAAACTTACCGAATTGTTGCTCTGTTCAATCGCACATTCTTTTGCTTTAAACAATAACTATCTGTGTGTAATATTTCACCCCTGTATTTTTAATTGGAGCATTCTTCTAAAATTAATTCTTACCGGGCGTTGAATAATCAGAAAAGTATGCATTTTCTTTTTATATGATAAAAGAAGAAATTCATTAAGATAAAGAGAAAAGTGCAAAGGCTTAGGAGGATAAGAGATCCCTTTTAGAAAAGAAAAAGAAAACAAACAGTAGATAGAGACCAAATTAAAATGAAAAAATCAAAGCTACCTGATCCTTCATTGTATCTGTAAGAGAAAACCTTCAAAGAGACTATGTGCTTTACACCAAGTAGAAGCTAATCCTTGAATTCTATCCAAAGGAAGCTGCTCATTCAATGAAATCTTCAATAATGTGAAAATAACACAAACTGTAGAAGTTTGCTGATACCCTCAGCCACTGGCCAGATTAAATAAAGTAGCTTTTACATACCAATAAATCTATTTTGTTGATGTATTTGAACTGATTTTTTATTTTTTACATATTATTATATTGATTTGGGCCCTTTAAAGCACATGAAAAGCAACTGGGTAGGTAATTGGTGGTTAGCTGTGCTCTTAATCTTAATCCACAACCTATTTCTTGTGGTGCAGATAGTTGAAGTTGTTTGCTGCAAGTTGACTCCACTACAGTCAGACCTATATAAACATTTTATACAATCGAAAAATGTAATGTCCTTTTTTGATTGAGCTAACATATTTTTCACAAGGTGCTTTACACTGTTGGACATGGATAAAAAAAAGATTATCAAAACTGAAAGGATAAGTCCATGTCTTCACAGGTGAAGAGGGCAATTACTGAAGAACTAAAGCAATCAAAGATTTTGGCCTACATAACAGCTCTCAAAAAATTGTGCAATCATCCAAAGGTATAATCTGGATCTTTTTCTTCTCTGGAGGAGGGTGTGTTGAACTTGTTTAATTGGTCCTGTTTGAATATTCTTTTGGATAAAACTCACCTTATAGTGGTAGATCTTAGTGTATTGAACTTTTTCTAGGAAATGTCATCTAGTTCTCAATGAACCTGTAATCATTAATTTAGTTAGATTTTTGTTTTGTGCATCTAACTAACTCGTACTGTTTTGTGGCCCTTTGTAAGGGTGAACGGTGTTCATACCAAAGATGCACATGAATGCAACATATTACAGTGTCTGTAATAACCCTTATTGTTGAATACACAAGATGGTTCATTAATTTCTAGCTTTGATTTTGTTCTTTGTTCTTCATTTTCAGTTGGCATAATTCAAGTATCTGTTTGACATGTTCTTTTATTGTTTTTGGGCTTTTTAGTTGGCACTCAAATCACAACAGTAACTATTTCTTGGACAATTTTTTCCTTATACGTAAGAGTAAATTTTGGTACCATTTGTATGGGGAAGTTGTCTATTTTTGATCTTATATTTTCATCTAATTTCTCCTCATAACCCTAGACCCTGTACTAAAAATTCCGATGGAAATCCATCTTCTACCTTCATGTCCAATGATGTAAGTTCCATCCATATTTTCATTCTCACAATTAAATGTCTTGTAGCTTATCTATGATACCATACGAAGTGGCAGCCCAGGAACTTCGGGTTTTGAGGAGTGTATCCGATTCTTCCCACCTGAAATGTTATCTGGAAGGTAGATATTTTTAGTTTAAAGTTTTAGCTAATCACTTGACATTTTAATTTACGCATCCTGTGATGTTATACATTGTAGGTCTGGCTCGTGGACCGGAGGACATGGAGCATGGGTTGAACTATCCGGGAAAATGCATGTCTTGGCAAGATTACTTGCTCATTTACGTCACTGAACTAATGACCGCATTGTCCTTGTCTCAAACTACACTCAGGTATATGGTAACAAATGTGAAGTTATAGGTTCTCTTTTTTATTAACCGTTTTATCTGATATAGGTGACTCTATAGAATAAGTTCCATACTTGATGTACGTAAGCATCCTGTATATAATATTCTTTTCAAAAAAGAATCTCATAAGGCTTATGTTTTCATTTATTACTATCAATCATCGTACGTAGATGAACTGATTTTATATTATAGCGTGGTAGTCATATGGCACTCGAGTCCCTTCTCGAGCTAGCCCTGAAGATTTTATATAATAAAACAAAAGTATCACACCCTTGAAATTAGAAGAGTAAAGACTCTGTTGATTGAAATGTAGAAAATTTATACAAATATTTACATCCAAATCATGCTACCCTAATTATTCAGATAAGGAAACAAATCACAGATAGTGAGGCTCCCAAATTAAGGAAATAAGGAAAAAACAAATCACAAATTCAAACTATACATAATCAATCCCCTAATTGAAGTAATTACAATCACAATCCTACTTAATTACATATCGTAGTTAACCTTATCACATACAGCCATGTATCTCCTTGAGCTGGTGAATGAATATATATTTATTTGCAAGTAAGATTGCAAAGTCAATCTGTGGAGATCCCTATGGTAAACACATCTGCACCTTGAAGCCACAAAGGGATTTGCATGATAGTTATTATATACCACTCTTAAATTTTCTATGATGAAGTGTCAGTCTAGTTATACATGAGTAATTCTGTCATGTTGTACTGTATTGTGTGCAATGTTGATGGCAAAATTTTTATCACAATGTGTCCTCATAGGTTTGTCGTACTCTATCTCGAGGTCTAGTATGATCTTCATCCACAACATTTCACAAATTTCATGAGCAACACGAGACTGTTACACACTTGATTTTACAGTTATAAAAGTACTTTACAAAAGAAATTGCTTCTCCACGGTATTGGACTCTGTTAAAATTGTGATTATTATTGTACAAATTTCATAAAGCTGCTTTTTGGGCGTATTTACATAGCTTAAGGATTGAGTGGTATAGGCTACAGCTATTGCTTGTAGTCACACTTCTCATGTATATAAAATACTAGCTGAGAATAGTAAGTCACTGATTTTTATCTCTTCTAAATTGAAGTTGGTATTAGAGTGGGTACAATCCCACTCTATGCTCACCCGTTGTCAGACAACCACTGTATGTTGTCTCCAGACTCTCTTTGCTGGACAAAGAGTTAGGTGCTCCTCAAGGTGCCTGACTCAACCCTGGTAACTAGCTGATCTCTGCCAGCACTGCACCAGGCATGTGTCCTAGATGTTGCCTCCAGGCATTTGTTTTTGGGCACATTTCTGCCCTTGGTTCCTTATTTCAACATCCTTGGATATTTGGTCAAGTCTTTCCTCACGGTTTAGGGTTTTCCTTCTCTGAGATATGTTCATCTCTTTGTGTCCTTAGAATGGTGTTGGAAGTTCTGATGAAACCAATTTAGAGTATATAAGTGGGTGCAAATCTCACCTTATAAGTTGGTTTTATAGGATTGAGTTAGGCTTAAAGTCCACTTCTTAACATGGTATTAGAGCCATCGTTAACAGCCTATCTTAGCGAAATTTGTTAGACATATTGTTCCACTCGCTAATGGACCGTAATCGGACCATCCGTTAATGTCTAGTCCCACACAAGAGATGTAAATACCTCGGTGTTAAAGGAGTGTATTGGAAGTCCCACATCGATTAGTGATAAGGCCAATTTAGAGTATATAAATGGATGCAAACCTTACCTTATAAGTCGATTTTGTAGGGTTGAGTTAGACTTAAAGTCTTAACAGATGACTTCTGTTAGTTGTTCCTTCCTTCTCTATTGCTGTTATTACCACTGCAAAATTCAACTAGAAGGATTAATTGTCTTGGTACGCCTATATGGAGTTAGGGTTCCTTGGTCTAGGATACCATGACCATTTGGAGAAGGAATGCAGTGCTATGCCCCCTGTAAATAAATCTTGGTGACAAAACCTGGACTTCAAATTGTGTTTTTTTTATGACAATCAGTTGAACTGAACAAGATGTCTTAGAGATACATAGGCCGTTGAAGATGTGCTCTTCTTTTTAGAAGGCCCATGGTATTTTTGCCAGTGACATTTCAACGTCTCTTTGATGTGAATCAAAGATTAGCTTCCTTCAAAAGACCAATTATGATATAATCTCGGCCTTCAGTAAACGGACTAAAAATATTTTCTGTGATAGACTCACAGGATGATATCAATAAAAAACTTGGTAAGTTAAACATTGTCCTTGGTATGAGAAGTCTGCACTAATTTGATCATGTACGTTATCAAATTCTAGTCAATGGACAACTTAGTCACTAGACTTCTTTGAGTGTCTATCTTGGTAAAAGATGAAAGTGCAATTGAAGTTATTGAATATTAAGCAATGGTATCTCTTCATGGAAGTGGAGATCGTAGCAATCATGGAGAGCATGGTGGCCAAAGTGAGCATCCTCCTCAATGCACATACTACAAAAGAATGGGTCATATGTAGGAAAGTTTCTTCTACTCCTTGCATGGTATTCCAAACTAGCAACCCACGTTCTAAATCTGAAAAAAGAGATTCCAAGTTTTCTGATAAGGGGGTATCAAGAATTTTTGAGACTTAAATTTGAATAATTCGACTATCAAGTTCAATTTTCTTTGGCACTAAATGTTTCAACACCTTGTATTTCTCAATCTGTGGAAGGTTAAGGTCCGTTAGATAGATACTTGACTTAGTGTCTCCGATCACATTTTTAGTGATAAATCTTTTCCTTTTATTTATTTATTCTCCAAAATTCTTCTCTGTTATTGTAAGCAATGGATCAAAGATGCATCTCAAGGAATTGGTCAAGTTGTATTATCTCTTTCTTTAAATCTTAATTCTGTCTAGTACATTCGACATTGTTCTTATAATTTAATCTTTTTAAGTCAATTAACTCGTTCTTTTTGATAGTCACAGGAATTTTATAGAACCACTAAAAGTACAACTGGAAACAAGACTCTGTCTTGTAAATCTTTATTGCTTCATTTTTAATTCTGCACCTACGAATGTACTAGGCATAGAAATGGCTTAGAATGTTCGAGAGAACCTCACTCTCCACAATAATCTTAAACTATTCCTTCTCTTCCTCCCCAAAAACTTCCTGCTCACCTCCTAATAAGACTATTTATATTAGTCTCTTACAGTTATTTAATTACAACTGTACTAATTACTTTCTCTTTTCATTCTTTTGTAAACTGTACCTATAATACCCTCCCCGTGAAGATTCACCTTGTCCTCAAGGTGAAATTTTGGAAATTCTATACGAATGCAGGTAGCAGATTCCCAACTATTCTCATTATTTCGAAGATGTTTCCATTTGATAAGAACTTAAGTCACCTTTAGTGGTCTTTCTAGTATCTAGCAGTTGTCTGGATATACTTCCAGAATACAGTCTTTAGTAAGTGGAGGAGGCAGGGGCTGGGTAGATGTGGCTGGCTGCCCTTCTTGGATTAGTGATGCTACTTGTTACGTCTGGGGTCTCCCCTTTTCCTCTATTATGATTACGTGCAACAATAGAATTTCCCACATCTCTGGAGAAACTTATAATTATTGAATATGGCCTATACACACTACTGCTCCTGTTTCCATTCGGTGTTCCCCCTTTTTAACATAGTGGGTAAAGTCTTCTTACTATTGCAACTTTGAAAGCATCCCACGTGTGATTGAGGTTACATGTTTCCCGCCATTAAAACCTATTTAATACCTTTCCTTCCAAAGCAATCGTCATCGCTTGCATTCTTTCTTCAGTAACCTCCTTCAACTGAAAATATTGCTCCAGCCTATTTGTCCTCCGATAAGCTTTTTCACCTGCAAAGACAGGAATATCAAGTTTCCTCCATTCGGATGGCCCCTATCTTCTCCTCGTGGTCCAATTCTTTAACTGTGGATGAGTCGTCAGATGGTTTCCCACCACGAGATATCTTTTCCACAACTACCTTGAGTCCACTATTCAAACTCTCCAGCCACTGGAACCTCTCATGATGTTCCTTTTCTGCTCTGTCATGATCTTGAACTAGTTCTTGCACTATCCTTTCCAGCGCATCCAATCTTGATTCCATTCTTGTACTCACCATGCTCACACAGCTACCACAAGACCAAGAAAGAAGCTTTGAATACCAGTTGATAGAACCACAAAAAGTACAACTAGAAAAAATACTCTTGTTGCAAATCTTTATTGCTTTATTTCCAATTCTGCACTTACCAATGTAAGGCGTAGAAATGGGTTAGAATGTTACAATATATTTGTCCCAGAGGTTGTTCGAAAGAACCTCACTCTCCACAATAATCATGAATTTTTCCTTCTCTTCCTCCCCAAAAACTCCCTGCTCACCTAATTAAGACTATTTATAATAGTCTGTTACAATTATGTAATTACAAATGTACTAACTACCTTCTCTTTTTCTTTTGTAAACTGATAGGATATAATGTGATAGGTAATAATGGGTAATGTGTGCAGAATAAAAGGAAACAATTTAGGAATTAGTTGTGAGTTTTGGTTTGTTGGTTGAGGGGGTCTTTATAAAAAGGCAGGGAGCTCTTGTGTGAAGGCACTTTTTGATAATCTTGTAGATTGAGCTTTGGCTCTTTGTGAAGGGAAAACCCTTGGAGGAGAGAGTGCTCTCCTATTCTTTGTGTTCTATACAGTCTATACAATAAAGAATATTACTTTTGTCTTTTTTCAATTATGGGTTCCTATCAATTGGTCCGACCTGCCGGATACCCTTAGGAGAGGACAGCCAGATCAAAGGTTGCAGATCAAGAAATGATCAAGAAAGGGTGGAAGCATGGAAGGAAGAGACAATACCTTGGAGAGGAGGACCGACAAACAGAAAATGAGCAGGATAGAACCAAAAATGAGCATGGCAGAATGGAGAAGAAATATGCAAGAAATGCGGCAGGAAACCAAAGAACTCTTGTGAGTTCTTGGAGGAAGAGTGTGGAACCAGGAAAAAGGATTAGAAGGCAGTCCAAGGTTTGAAGATGGAGATCAAGATTCTGTTAACAGAGGAAAAATAGAAAGGAGAGAGAAATTTCTTCAAGATATCTTGAAAGGAAAGAAAGAAGGAAAGATAAGGACGGAGGCTAGGCAAGATAGTCTGCTAGACATCAAGAAATTTAAGAAACCTTCATATGGAGGGGAAAATTCAAACAATTGGGAGAAGGAAAGAGAAAGAGATATCAATGCAGAAGACAAAATCTGTGATGAGACATTGTTGGTGTTGCTGCCCAGGGAATGGCAAAAGTTGTTGTTTCTGGGAAGGAAAGAAAAAGAGATATCAGTGCAGAAGACAAAAACTATGATGGAGACATCATTGGTGTTGCTGTCCAGGGAGTGGCAAAAGCTGTTGTTTCTGGGAAGGAAAGAGAAAGAGATATCAGTGCAGAAGACAAAAATTGTGATGGAGACATTGTTGGTGTTGCTGCCCAGGAAGTGGCAAAAGTTGTTTCTAGGGGAGATAGTGGGGTAGGTTGTGGTGTGTATGTCAAAGTAGTGAAGAAGGGTGAAGACAGAGGAAAGAAAGCAGAATATGGTGGGAACAAGGTGACTATTATGACTGGAAATAAAGTAGAAGATGCAATTGTTTTGAGTGGGGGAAAATTCACCCAAGAATTCAAGATATGGTTGTCACAAACAAATAAAACACCAGAAGACCAATGGCAGGGATATTTCTTTGCAAAGCTGCAATATAACATTCAGAGGAAACAGTTAGCTCAACATGATGATGATGAAGGAATTGGATGGTCAGATCAACAAGTTCTTTCCTTTTTAGCTTCTAGGATGAACAAATCTAGGCAAGGAGAGGGCTTAGCCAGTGTTGATGCTATAAAAATACAAAAAAAGTTTTGGGTTTGGAAGAAGAGAAAAGAATTCTTGATCATTCATCAGAAAATTGTTAAAATCCAGGCCCATGTAAGTGGTCACTAGGTCAAAAGGCAGTATAGAACAATCATATGGTCTATGGGAATTCTAGAAAAGAAGCAACTGTTAAAGGAGTCAACAATTCTTTCATATAGACCACCACCCAAGCCTCCAGACCTGAATTGGAGGGCAACATCCAGTGGGTTCCCTTCCTATGATGAAGATGAGCCATGGGAACAAGCATTATTGTACCAACCTTGAGGACAAGGTTGTTTTGCAGCAGGGTGTAATGATAGAATATACTGTGATAGGTAATAATGGGTAATGTGTGCAGAATAAAAGGAAACAGTTTAGGAATTAGTTGAGTTTTGGTTAGTTGGTTGGGGGGACCCTTGGAGGGAAGGAGCTCGTGTCAAGGCATTTTTTGATAATCTTGTAGATTGAACTTTGGCTCTTTGTGAAGGGAAAACCCTTGGAGGAGAGAGTGCTCTCCTATTCTCTGTGTTCTATACAGTCTATACAATAAAGAATATTACTTTTTTGTCTCTGGGTTCCTATCATAAACTGTATCAAACCTATTAGTATTCTACATGAGTCCACATGTTCCTACCCACTACAACAAAATTGATATTTCAAATAGAGAGTAAATATCTTATTGAAACTTGCACATTCCTTAATGTTGAATACAAATTTTCTTGTACATCATTGGGGAGAAGCATCCCTCACTGATTTTTTTATTAAATATATTGTCTTCTTCCTCTCTTGAAAATGAAATTCCTCATTCCATTATTTTGTTATGCTAAACTATCTTCAATGTAACAGACTCTCGATCTTTTTGCTCAATTGTGTCGCGAACGAAGGTACCCTCATTTGAGGCTTGATGGCTCCACGTCAATTAGTAAAAGGCAGAAGTTGGTCAACTGCTTTAATGATCCATCGAAGGTAAAATGCTTACCAATTTATAATTTTGCTCACTTGGAATTCATTACGTTTTAATTATGATTGTCCTTACATAAAAATAACTGATATGTTGCAGGACGAATTTGTTTTTCTCTTAAGCAGCAAGGCTGGTGGTTGTTGACTCAATTTGATCGGTGGAAATCGACTTGTCTTGTTTGATCCTGATTGGAACCCAGCAAATGATAAACAAGTAATAAATACCCTTGGTTTAGTTGTGACAATCGTTATATGCTTGTTCTTTCTCTCTCACTCTTGTTCACATTCTTTTGTTTGTGTTCGTTCTTGCCAATAAACAGGCTGCAGCAAGAGTATGGAGGGATGGACAGAAGAAAAGAGTTTATATTTATAGATTTTTGAGTGCTGGAACTATAGAAGAAAAGGTATATATTGTTGTGATAATTGAGTAAAGACAGTGCATGTTACATAAGTTATTCGTTTAGCTTCACTTCTTTCATTGACTCATTTTTTTTATATTTTCATTTACGATCCTGCTAAGTAATGTGTAGGTTTACCAGCGTCAGATGTCAAAAGAAGGGCTGCAAAAGGTCATTCAGCAGGAGCAAACTGATAGCCTTGTGTCACAGGTTTAAACTGCTGCTTCTTACATGTGTTCTAGTTGATGATGCTTATTCCATTTCTTAAAATCTTATTCATTTTTGTCGTGCTGTTGATTTTCAGGGTAACTTTCTTTCAACAGAGGATCTTCGTGATTTGTTTACTTTTCATGAAAACATCAAGTAATGAACTCCTTCTCTTTGATCTATATTTACTGATACATATGTGCAAAAGATTAATGTGTTTGGTATCTGGAATTTAATGGAAAGGGGGAAAGAGAAAACAAGATAATTGATAAATCTCTCAAGATTCTCCATGTGTTGAAAGTAGCCAAGATCAAATGATTCATTCTAATTGCAATAGGATCCTCAAAATCTCAGATTTTTGAAATCCTTGAAACTGGTGAACTGAAGATAGATGCAAGGAAGGAACAACAACGACTAGTTTCTGCACAGCCACTGGAACATCTGAATATGAACATATTGCACTATTTCTTTGCGATTATCAATTTGAGTCTGTTATTCTTCTGTTTCCCTTTACCATACGAATTAATAAATAAATCTTGTTGGTCATAGATTCATCTTGAAAACACACAAAATAATCATAAAATAAGTTTGTCATTGTGCAATTGAATCATGGTTGATATTGATGGTGTTAGTAATAGGGTCAAAAGAAATGACACCCCTCATCTTATGTATTGTCTATCACAGCATGGATCTGCGATGTTTACTTATTTATCAATCTAATGTCTACTTTATTATGTTTCGTTAGGTCAGAAATTCATGAAAAGATGCGATGCAGTCGATGTGAAACACATGGTGGTCCTCAAAGCACTGATGTCCAATCAACAGAAGCTAATGAATCTGGAGAAGAAACCTCCGATATAGGTGGATTTGCAGAAATTGCTGGCTGCTTACAGAATTTAAAAAGATCAGAAATGCAGGTTGCTTTGTGCATTTTTGGATATAAAGTTTATGTACGCTATAGTTTAAAAAGTGGCGTCCTCCTCTTTTGGGTAGGATGGACACCACAAGAGATAAGTCCGCGGTGAAAACCACAAGGAAAGGTGTCCTTGAAATGTTACTAAAATTCAATGAAGAGCTACCAAGAGAGAAATAATCTGAAGGTTTTTTTTTTGGAAATAAGATGAAAGTAAAGAAATACAATTTGAAATGTTTTCAAAATTAAACTACAAAAAAACAAAATGTATATTCAAAAGTTTATGATTGGTTCAGTAACTCATCTGTGCCGAACCTCAACTATTCATGTGTCTACCTGCACTTTTTAGGAGTAAATAGTCGCAATTCTTCATAGCGTCAATTACAAATTTTGAACTGAGATTATCTTTATTTACTATTCACTCAATTTGATTGGAATCAATTATTCTCAGTGTGATGCATTCCTTGATTTTGAATTGAACTAGGCAATGCTCCTTTGCTACTAACTCTTGTATATTAAATGCTTCTTCGGCTTTCTTTTGCTCTTGCTCTTGTAATTGGACCAATTGAAAGGCTGAATGGGTCACGAGTATTAGGCTTTCCTGCATGACCTGCTTCATCTTCCACTAACAAGCTATTTACCTGCGTCTGCCTTACCTCCTGATTCAAGGGAATTCAAAAAACAAAAAGTGTAAGTTTTGACTCCTTACATTTGTTTCTTTTTCAGGTAGGGAGCCCATTGGAAGAAGATTTAGGAAGTTGGGGCCATCACTTTTTACCTAATTCAGTACCAGATGCCACCCTTCAGGCTTCAGCTGGTGATGAGGTGTGCCCTATTTTGTTCCCTTTTCTTACCCTAGAAAACATGTAAATACCTAAATAGGAAATCTGCCCATGATTATACTGGACTTGCAGGATTATTCCTGTAGTCCATTCACATCACAACGCTTGAGAGTGATAAAATTGGTTGCATTATCTGCTCTATATTTTCAGGTGACTTTTGTCTTCACAAACCAAGTTAACGGACGACTGGTACCCATCGAGTCTAAAATGAGTCCCAAGCTACAGAAAAAGGAACCAAATAAGGAATTACTCAAATCAATGCCCACTCCTATTTCTTTGCAGAACGGATTACCGGTGCAGTCTGCTTCTGGTGTTGCTAGTATGTCATCATCCACTCCCAATGTAAATTCTGTGTGTATTAGCAAAAACATCTCCAATCACTCTCTTGTTAGTAAAGTATTACCACACAAAAGATCACGTCCTGCTAATATCAGTCATAGTAATTTTAAGTAATATATTTCCTATTTTTCACCCGTCTATCTCTTCATAGAAGCTTACAGACCAAAATAAAAATAAAAATTGTTTTGGTTCAATAATTTGTAGTCATTTTCAGAACTAATTTGATATATAAAAAAAGTGAGAAAAGTTCATTTTATTTTGTATATTTTTAATAATTCCACCCAACTTTTTTTCTTTTTTTTTTAATTCTTATAATTCATCACGGATTAGCCATTATAACTTTATATTTTTCAAATGAATCTACTTATTAAATACCGTTTTTACAAAAAAACTACTCCCTGACTTTACAAAGGGAAGAATAGACTTGGCCTCTGTTGTGGAAAATAGTTACACAAGCATTTTATGTAAATGTTTTCTTTTTGTTAAGAATATAGAATTTCTTATATTATAAAATCTAATGGAATCTTATACTCTAAGTTAGATTTCTCAACTTCGGGATCGAATTGACAAACAGCTGTAAAAGCTTCGATTAAATTTGATTCTTTTTAGAGAGAAGCTGAATGAATTAGTGTAATTAAAAAGACTTGTTGATGTCAGTAATCATTTTCTTTATTCATACTTTTTTCGGCTAGACTAATCTCTTATTAATTATAATTGTTTCTTAAGAAAATATGTGACGAGATATGAAAAAAGTAGGGATATTTCTTCCGGCATCTCCATAATTTATCCCTGCACCTGACATCATCTTATTTCCATCATCTTTTTCCTTCTCCATCCGCACTTTTCTCTCTCCACCGTCTTCTCTCCTTTCTTCTTCCCACCATCTTTTTCCTCTCTCCGGCGGCAACTCCCCCATTCCACGCACAAGATCTTACTAGCCAATTTATAAGAAATGAGATACTAGCTCAAGAACATTTAATATACTCTAAATATTTAATATTCAATTACCCACATTTCCATTAAAATCTATCACCTCATCGCACAAATATAAAACGATGAATCAGTTTCTTTCCGTAATTGAATCTCATTATCTACAGAAACCTTTCACACGAAAAGGCAGAATATCCCATTCTATCAAATTATCATGCGTCACATCTTAATTATTATCCACGGAACTGTGTATGTAACAAAATATTTTATATGGAACTTAGAACTAGTCGCAGTGTTGTCAGCATAACTTCACAAAAAAGAAACTGAAAGATTGTAAAGCTGTAACCTGGAGCAAAAAGAGATTCAGTTTTAGGTGTCTTTTGAAATAGCATACAATCCTCTTTCATTTCTGGTGACGTGCAAGGAACATTTTCCTAATCCAAAACAACTTTGGCCAGCAACTAGAAATTGTGTAGAAAACAGAAGGGAGAAGCATTAATTGGAGATTCATCTCCAAAGAATCGAAGAAAAGCACCACATGAAACTCATCATATTGGTTTCTCTTCTCAACCGTTAACATCACATCCTGTTAACCATTTCTATCCCATTTTATACCACTAAACCTAGAAAAGAATTGTAATTTTCAGTAAGGTTCAGTCGGTCAGTATTTCTGTTGATTAAAAACATTCAATTTACTAAACAATTGGTAGAAAAACAACAGCAAGAACGGAAACGTGAGCACTAAGAAGGGCTTTTGAGAAGTTGTATAATCGTAGGGACAAAATAATGAAGTAGTCCTCTTTTATCCGGTGGGGAAGAGAATTTCTTGATCAAGGATCTTGGACGGGCTATAACGTTATATTCTAAATTAGAGGAAATCATGACAAAAAATACAATTTCTAATCAATACAGAATCAATCCCGAAACTAAAGGGCTTTCTTCACTTGAAAAAAATCGGGACGGTCCTTTTTAGCAGCGTCTACATCCTCTGGAGATGCCACTGCAACCACAACTCCTTTGTTCTTAACTGCTTCCATTACATCCGAAAAATCTTTGAAGTCCTTCAAACTGGCAGAAATATAAAACAATATAAGAACAACAAATGGTTTCAAAGGTCAGAATTAAGTTCAGTACAGAAGTCGTATCACCAAGTTGCCCAGGTATACATGGAATTTATCTGCAAAAAGATCCATATTTTTTTATTCTCTAGTACTTTTACAAGTGAATGCCAGAATTCAAGGGCAACAATGAGGCATAACCTAATATTTAAGAAATGTCTTAAACAACACATTTACGGAGACTAGTCTGTGGAGCACCAACGACACAGAAAATCAGCTGTGTTCAAACTTTCATTGATTCCAAATTCAGAAAAACGTTTTGGGATCAGATACATTATTCTGCTTCATCATTAGCCACAGATCAAATGATCAAGTATTCGTAAAGAGTAAAGATTACGTGTTCACCTAGTAGATAATATTTCTTCACGTCTTCTTTGTCTTTCTTCCTCTGTGATACCCAGTAAGTACCGCAACATACTGCAAATTAAATGAAAACAATAATTGCACATTTTAGACGCAACTACTAATAATTCAGCAAGTAATCTTTGCTTGGAGTGTATTTGTGTCTGGTCCAGTCTCTGGTTTGGTCATGGAGTGGCAAAAGAATCAAATATCCATAGAAAACAGGCTTCGAAAGCATCAACTATCTCATAGACATACCTACTATAACCTTTGGCATCCGGAAGTTGATAAGCATCTACATCCCCAATGGTTCCAATTATGGCTTTTGTCAAAGTGTCGTCATCTATTTGTAGTTTTCTTAAGAAGTCACCAGTTCCATCATATACATCAAGTGTCTTCAGCAAATTGGGATCACGATAAGATAAGAAGGAGAACACTCCTAGAAGCAGAAAAAGGTAAAATTACAGGGATGTTTTTTTAAAAGGAATTTAATTAGACTACAGAGACAGAGTTAATATTTTTTACATTCATCCAATGGCAGATTGAAATAAATGGTAAATTAGTTGAGTCATACCTAAATCGTTTCCTATTGTCTGATAGTATAAAAGTTGCACTGCCTATATAAAAATTAAATTATTTCAATAATTATTTCTAATGTTAAATATAGTTCAACTTGCCTGAGTGAGTATCAAAATCACAGAAGCCTCCGTAAGCTCCACCACTGACACGTACCCGATCCCACAACCATGTATTGCTAATATATTTGGAAATAACGTATGCACTCCCATTAAACTGATAACCAACATCATAAATGTTGGCTGCTTTTCCGACATAATTAACCTATAGAAGAACCACCGTGTTATGCTGATAGAAACAAATTAAAGACAACAGGGAAAAATGAAAAAAATTAACGCCTAAAATTATATTATATTACCTGAGTGACAGAAATAAACATAAAGCATAACATTATATTAGATTACCTGAGTAGGAATCACAATAGCTTCATTTGTCAATGGATATCTAAAATTACGAGGAGTTGTTGCAATGGGAGAGCTAGTGGGAAGCTGATCAACAAATTTGCTCACAACTTTCTCAGCGTTTGCAAGGTTTTTCCTATCAGCAGTGACATTTACCAAGCAGCCTTGTTTGGAAAATATAGATTTGCGAATTTCCTCAAGAGAAGATGAGATATCAGCCCAGTCTTGATCAACTTTCTCTTCAAGAGTTTGGAGGAATTCAAGGTAACTGGAAAGAATAATCAATTAATATATAGGTATACAACAGGAATTATACTCAGTTCTGTTTCAATAATAAAAAGTAGAGTAAAAGGGACAATCATGAAATTTCAAACCTTTAACATATAATAGTAGTGTCAAAGTTGTTAGGACTTTCTCTTTCAAAAATTTAAATAATTCTTTTAGAAACTAGGGACATATAAGATCACATTCATCTAAATCTCAGTCTTATATTTTTATCCCCTTATCTACTAGTTTGAATTCTACCTATCCTTCTCCTAAACTACATGGTATAGAGCACAACACTCTGATCCAGTAATCCACCCACCATGGCGAAAACAACAATGGCCAGACAATATAGGTCTGGGGAAACTGAAGGAGTTCCAAACCCTAAAGCAGCTTCAATAATGGATATAATAACACAATTATTTATATATGCACCCTTGCAGTAGGTCACAAGAGTATATAGATTTGCCAACCTTAGACCTCCCATCTTTTCTGACATCCAACCTGTTGCATTTAGTTTTGCATCCATCCTTGCAGCTGCAATTCCGTGACCACTTCCTCTTAACCGATTCTGACAATAGACAAAAGCACAATATAGATAATTAGTATAGGGGCTTGTGACCTTATCATTGTTGTGCTCCCTTTACATGAAAATTTTCACTAATTACCTCCATTCTTGCTCTACTCTGGGAAACAAATTGTTTGAAACGCTGTTGGTCTGTAAATTGGACATCTTGAAGAACAGAATTAACCTAGAGCAGCAGCATTTAGGATTTGCATGACCACAATTAAAAATTCTAGGCTAATTTAGTGTGTTGAAATTAGAAACTTTTATATAAATAAAAGTACCAAGTCATAAAGGTCTTCAACACATCCAGCCATGGCTTTGCCTCGAACAACCATGTGACTACATGGATCTTCCTTGCCCCGCACTGATGATGTGAATGGATAAACTGATATTCCTCCAGTTTTCCTCCCAATTAATTGGTTTAATTGGACAAAAGTCAGGTCCTTCGTTCCCATCTCTAACAATGATTGGCTGTCAAAAATAACATGAGAGTTACTGACAATAGAGCTTTATATTATTTATCTTTCAAAGTTGATGCTGTTGATTTTGATATACACATAATTACGAAGAGGAATTGAAGAATCAAACATCAAAAGGGAAGACAAAGATTGATAAATCCTTAGATTAGCTATTTCGATGTAAGTGTTAAACACTTTAGTCTCTTAACTATCTAAACTTTCAATTAGTCCAAGACATTGCAAGAAGTCATTCTGGTCCTTCTCCGCCTCATTTTTTACTTACTCCAAGGCCAAAAGGAATGACATTTTTGCAAAGTTAGGAACTAAGTTTGAATTGTCGTTTAAGGGGCTTCAAATGGATATTCCCACTTTCTCAAGCACTGAACATAATAGTAACACGGGCTGACCCTGGGGATTCGTCAATTGACCTCAAGAGCAATTTTTTTTTTCAAACAAGCACTAAACAATAATCTGGAAAAGTCATGGACTAAAGACCAATTATCAGAATCTCACTGAGCAGCCTAGGAAGATTTAATGCAAAATATAACATTTGTTACATAAAAATAATTATTGAAATTTATCTAGATAAAATATATTATATAAATTTTACTATGCTGTGGCATAAAAAATACTATTTTACAACATTAAAACTTTATAATACCATTACTATTTTTATCTTTAACTATTTTAGTAATATAATAAAATAATATTGGTCAATTTACTGTTATGATACTCCAATAATTATAATAATGATAATAAAAGTTATAAGGATAAAAAACATTGTATAAGAGTAAAAATAAAATCCAAAGAAGATATGGCAAAATTTAGCAGGAATACTGTTCATGCACAAACCAGTGTCCATGCATGGATTTTGATAACTAAGCTCTAGACCGAGGAAGCTTAATGATAATATAACTAGTCAACCAATTGAATATGGTTTCCAAGAAATAAATTAACTTCACAAATAAATATTAGGAGCTATAGAATGGAAATAAAATTTAAAACAACTTGAAGAGGCTGTATAATTACCAAAACAGTGGCACTAATGGAAGAAGCTCTTGCTTCAATGAATTCATGTTGAATACTATTTCAGTGTAAAGAACATCATTGGTGAAAAGATCATGTTGCAAAACTTTTACACCATTGATATCCCCAACCTACATTAAGCAAGCAGGTTCTTGTGAATCTCTACAGATCATAAAGCAAACATTTATATCTCTCATTGAAGGGGAAGTAGTGATAAACCTCAGTGGGAACACGAATAGGTTCTTTAGGAATATCTTGTAGAGAAAGGCTAGGAACAGTTTTTAAAGCTTCTGGTGGGTCAGAGGTTTCCTGCTTATGACGAAGCTCATGTGTAGCACGGGTCAACTCTGCCAGATCTTCTGCTGTCATACTAGTTTTAACTTTCTGCAATATCTGTTTCTCAGTGGCTTCCTCACGAGCAGCTTTTTCAGGATCGGGCTGAAAAGGAATGAATGCCATCAATAATGACCAAGGAATATTGGATGAAAAATGGCTTTCACCCCAAGTTTTTCAAGCCTATGATATGTAATAACGAACCTGCATTTCCACGGTAACTTTATGTGGATTGTTCAAGATGAATTTCTCTATTAGAGGAGAAAAAACAGACTTAGAGCCCTCCTTTGATATTCTAGATTTTAGACCTTCAAGAGGCTTCTCATACTTCAATGGCTCAAAGGGATCCATATCATAAATCCATTTACCCTACAAATTAAAATCAAAACAGTTACAACAAAGAACACAAATACATTGGACAGAATACCATGTGTATGAATACACAACTAATGAGTTTCCGCAGACTCATTACATTTATTTTGCATGAATCAAGGATATTCTTTCCCCTAAAATAAACAAAATATATTATTCTGATTCTCAACAAGAACAATTACAAAATCTTAATGGAAGAAGGATGTGCATTTTCAACCAGAAAAAAGTTTAGCATATCTTACCATGGACTGGAGCATAAGAGACAATCCACGAGGAAATGACCCAGTGTTGTTCTCTCTCAAAGAAAATTCAATTGTATTCATAGAAGCCTCAATTGCATCTGTATCAAAACCTTCCTCTGCCAATTTTTGAAGTGTACTTGTGACCAGTTCTTCTACTTTATGAATATCTTCTTCAGAAACACCCTTCATTCCAATGCTAAATTGAGGTTGGAGTAGTTCATCTTCAACCCCACCACCAACAATGGCATCACCCAGTCCACTTTCTAGCAAAATTTTCCTCAGTGGTGAAGCAGGAGTGCCCAACAGAAGGTGATCCAGAAATCCTATTGCTAGCTCAGTTTCCAGGTCCAAGGGCTTATCAGAGAGCAACCAGTTAAGACAGACCATGTGCTTCTTCTTTAAATCACCCTCTTCACCAGCAGGATACGTCTCAACAATCCGGAGTGGCTTTGAAAACAGTGTCTGTGGTTCAACCCTTGATTCTTCAGAGGCCAAACTAGAATCAAATAAGTCTAAATATTCTGGACAACAGAGAATAGAAAAAAAGTAAGTGGCTTATTGCTACAAATCTGAACTCACTATAATTAGATCATAAACAGAAACAAAAAATCATTTTGTTCATTCTTTTAGTTACCAGCAAAATAACAGTGTATAAAATGAAGTGTCAAAAAATAGAGAAATATAAAAAGTAAACCTATAAATCAAAAGATAGATATATCTGTAATTATTCTGGAAGCTCTTGGACAAAAAATAATAGAATCTTCCAAGGGGAAATCAATAGAACCTCATGCACGATGAGGTAACTACTAGTAGGAGAACTCAGGACATTCCTATTGAGATAGAATAGCATCAAGGCTCAAACTTAAATCCTTGTTTAATCTAGTATTGGATGTGCTTATCACGGACATACAAAATGATCCCCAATTGTATTTAGTTAGGTGTTATAGTTTTTTATTGAAGCAGTAAGAGAAGCAATTTACTCTAAACTTGAACTTCAGGGACAAACTTTGGAAACAAAGGGTTTTTGTTGAAATTGGAGTAAAGTAAATTATAGGCATTGTGAATGGAAAAAGATGTCATACAACAGGTTTCCTTTTAGGATTAAATATCTGGGATAATATTATAAAGTGGTAGGGAAATTGATGAAAATGTCTTACAAGACATTTTCATCAATTTGCTATCGTAAAGTAATTTGCAATAGAGAAAGTGGAGTGGTTAAAATAGAGAAAGACACAGGAGTAATTTGCTATTTCAAAGTACCTACCAGCTCAAGGAAAGTTTTATTGTACTACTGTAAGTCGGATTATACTTTATGGCTTCTGTTTTTGTAATGTAATTTTAGAAGAGATAACAATATGTTTAATCTGATTTGCTTTGCTAAGACCATTACACATAAGGATCTTTTGTGAGCACTAAAAGAGTTCCATCAAGGTTGTTACAATGTAATCAGTTGTTACACATTTGTAAGAAATTAACTGTTATATAATCTAGGAAATTAGGATGATCAATTCCTAATTATTAGGTGTTTTACTATAATTGATTATGTAAAATAGTATAAATACATATTGTGAGGTTTGCATTAGAAACACAATATATTCAGAACATATACAATTCTATAAAGGTCATCCAAAAATATCCTTGCATTGTCATAGCAAGTAGTAAATGTATTTGGAGTTTGGACCAAGAGTTAGACCCTATACTTGATTTATTCTAATAAGGAGTCAGTACTTGGATTTACCAGAGCATTACAATAATGCCACTCTTCTCAAATTTTCAGTAAGTATGATTAAGGAGCAAGTTAAACTAAATCTTAGTACCATTTAGGATTCGGAGCCGCTCATTTGGATCATCATTTCCATAAAACCATATGCGTGAATTACTTGGATGGTAATACTTGCGGTGAAATTCCTGCCAGTTAAGTTCAAAATGAAAGAGGTCTTAAATTAAGAAAACCAAATATTCGCAGCAGCTAATCTAAGATCCACAGTAATGCAAATGAAAATGTATACTTTACCCATTAAGCTGCATAAATCAAACAATGTTGGTGGCTACAAACAACTAAAACCAAACAAACAACTTTACATATTAGTGCAACAAGTATTTAACATGATTCTCAAGACAAACCTTAAATTCTTCAAATGTTAACTTGGGAATAACTCTAGGATCACCTCCACTGTCAACACCATAGGTAGTGTCTGGGAAAAGAGCCTGATATAAAATGAAATCAACAAAATTATCAAGAAATTACAAAATTCCTCATAATTGGTACTTGTAACATAAAATTGAAACTGGAAAATTCAATAAATTTAGAAAATGTGGTATGCTTTCATGTTCAAGAGAAAGGAGCTTACAAATTGCAACGATGAATACCAATATAATTTAAAACCCGATGCTGACAACAAGGGGTAAATTCATCTAAAGACTATTTTCAATTGTTTCATTCAAAAATGTGCAAAGAAAAAAAGTATAGGAAAAGGGGAAAGTTCGGTTCAAAATACAGAATATAAATAAGAGGATAAGGAAAGGGCAGGCCATTAAAAAACTAGCCTGCAGAGAAGCACGCCCAAGTATATTATCTGGTTGAGAGTAGACCCCCTTCATCTCATTAAACACAACACCTAAAAACCAATACTACATCTTTAGAAACTATTGAAATGCATAAGAGTCCAAAAATAGAGGTAGGACAAATGGTGCGCAGAAGGATAAAGAGATGAATAATGTTTCACAAAACCTTTATAAGTGATATCTTCGGAAGGATCATTGAGCTCAAAGTGCCAGCCCTCCTGTTGAAAAATCTGAAAGTCCTCGACACATCTAGGAAAGAATACGGCATCGAGATAGACGTCAACCAAGTTATAGAAATCCTGTTCAGGAAGATGGAAGATTTCAAAGTTATAGCTGAGCTGTAACGTAGTGTGAAGCCAAATAATAATTGGTTCGAAGAATGAGGAGAAAGAAGTTCATTTAAGTGACCTTTGAATTCGTGGAAGCAACTGGGTAGCATGTCCTATCGGGATAGGTGAATGCGTTGAGGAAAGTGTTCAAGCTTCCTTTCAATAATTCAACAAATGGTTTTTTCAAAGGGTATTTTCGCGAGCCGCATAAGACGCTATGTTCCAAGATGTGAGGGATACCGGTGGAGTCTTTGCTGGGGAAAAGAAGAATGTAAAGAGAAGAAGAATGAGTAGATTGAAATGGTAAAGAAATATTTGTAGCAAATGAAAGATAATGGTAAAGCGGAGTTACGGAGGAGTGCGGAAAACAATTCCGAACACTTTATTCTCATCGTCATTGGAAACAGACATGACTTGAGCCCCAGTCTTGATATGCCTGAAAAGCACCGCTTTAGATTTGGATTCCGCAATGAATTCCTCGGAGACTTTCTGAAAACCCAATTCAAGGGCAACTTCATCCTTAACCTGAGGAAAGGCTACATAGACGCAGTGAAATTTATGAGACAGAAAATCCAAACGATGAAATGGATGGAAAGATAAAGATAGACGGATACCTGGGGGAGGGGAAGGAGAAGGAGAAGGAGAAGGAGAGGGAGAAAGAACAGCTTGAGGGGAGAACGAAGAGAAACGATTGGAGGAGGTTCGGAAGTGAGGGGGCGAGGAAGAAGACGGAAGCAATCTGGAGGGGCGGCGGCGGAGGAATGAAGAAGGTCTCGAAAAGGTTGGGAAAGATGGAATGGAAAAACGGCGACAGGCGTGAGAATGAGAGTGTAAGTACGTTCTGCACAAAACCGAAGAGCACGGCAGACAGCGAACCAGAGCCGCCCTTTCCATCACTGCTTAGCTTCTCTTTTCTTCCCTTTCCAATCCACGATCAAACAACACAATCCCCAACCCCTAACCTTCTTCCGTGTACATATATCATCATCTTCAATCAAAATATCCTTGCTTCTTCAAACTTCTAGATTTAAATAAATCATTTTGGTATTGTAACCTTAATTTAGTTTTAAAAGAAATATAAAATAAAACGTATGATTTCAAATTATCTGTTGAAAAAAAATCACTAAGAAATGTTTTCTTTAACACGTCTCTTTAAAACAAAACGAATAGCATCCACACTTCCTCTTGTACACCACATATCACATTTTCAATGACTATATTTTTGTCTCAAACTAAGAAAATGTCTTTTAAGAAACAACTATGTATTTTAGTTTTATTCTTATGTTTTATTTGCATTAAAAAAAGGAAAAGCAAAAGAACGAAAATGAAATCATTTAGATGGTACGAGTGAAAAGGAGAATAAAATTAAATATACTTATTTATTATTTATACATTTTTAATCAATATTTTCTTAAAGTTTTGTGCAAATGTTGTTAAATTTTGCATTTAGTGATTATTAGCTTTGAGTTCGATGTGCATTCTTTGTTTATTTGGTTCCTGTATTTACTTATGAGATTAGTAAATAGTACAAAATATCAGTATACAAATTCACTACAAAAAGATGTGTGACATAATAACAAATTGAAAATTAAAAAAAATATGTGAAAGGAAGATTTTTCTTATGTTAAATCTTTGATTTCACCATAAAAGTTGAAAGTTGTACAATAAATAAAAATAAGGTTTAATAACCTATTTTGTCCTCAGTTGTACTCGGTTTTGTCAATTTGGTCATTGGTTTTAAAAAAATGTCTATTTGGTTCTGATTTAGTAAATTTTGTCTTAATCTTATCCCTTCCGTTAAAAAATACTAACGGTGTTAATGAATTAATGATATGACACTATAAATTGGTAACGTGTCAGTGAGAGGTTGAGGTGTGTAAGACCCATGAAAAATATTTACCTTTGATAGCTTAAATGGTAGAAAATTGTGGTAATTTCAAGAGCATGGATTCAAACTCTCTTCTACCTTTTTTGTAAAATTCGGAGCAAGAGAAGTCTGGAATAGAGGTAGGGGAGCTAACCTTTCTAAGCTTTTATATTATGATTTAGTAATGTTTTATTACTATTCATGTCTTGAAATTCTGTGTGAATACTGTTAAT
>NW_025912260.1:0-18316 GCF_018835915.1 Vigna umbellata
TGGCGTCTAGGCAGCACGCCGACAACAATCAGAAGTGAGCATGACGGCGAGGCAGCATAGCGGTTGCGCAAGAAGCGCGGACGACACAGTGCAAGGGAATGTGAGGTTGAATCTTGCACGAGAACAGCGGCAGAGTGGTGGCGACGGAGCGGCGGAGTGGTGGTCACGGAGCGACGGCTCTATTTTAGGGTGATTGGAGAACAGTGAAAACAAAGAGATTTTGAGCGAGCGAGAAGAAGAGGAACAGTGAGAAGGGTACCGTGAAAGCAAAAAGATTTCTGAGGTTATAAAACGTTATACTACCTCGGTTCCAGATTTACCTGAGGTAATAGAGGCATACTGCCTCGGTTTCAAGCATACCTGATGCCCAAAGTGCCAGAAAATAATTAAAATTTGAAAACATATACGCGTTATATGCCTCGGTTGGCGCCTAACCGATGCTGGAAAGCTTTTCTGGCTCGGTTCTACTGATACTCGAAGCAGTAGACCTTATTCAAAAACTATGTCAGCTTCTATCACGTGATTTAAGTGCGCACTGGTCCCACTTTATTCCTCGGTTTCTGACTTAACCGAGGCAGTAGACCTTTTACGCTTCGGTTCCCTATAAACCGAGGTATATAAGTTCCCTAAAACTATAAAAATGTCACCGCGTTTTTATACGCTTCGATTTCAGTAAAATCGAGGCTTATATAGCGCGTTAAAAAGCTTCTTTTTTACTAGTGGTAATTTGGAAGTGTATGTAAATAGCAATTATTTGAGATATTTGAAATATGAGAAATAGAATTATTTTTAAGAATACTAGAGTAGATGTAGAAGAATTATTTGTTTAGCACAAATTAATGGCTAGACATGTGATTAGTTTTTAATTTGGTTAGGCGATTTAAGAATAGACATGATTAAACATAATAGAATTTGATTGATTAACTTTTAACTTGGTTAAGAGAAGAGGGGTGTATGTAGGGAAATTGAGAGGTGCAAGGGTAAAAGTTGTCTGTTTGGCCCATCTGTACATTATTTTCCAAATAAAACCTGATTTTGGGCCTTGAATTGCCATTTGGACCAATAGAACTTATAATTTCAGCTGCACAAATAAACGTAAGAACATCCAAGAATATTTTATGCGCTAAAACTCACTTTTTACGTCTCTTTAATTCCCAAACCCAATAATTCCAATCATCACAAATCATCTTTAAATCAATCATTCAAGCACATGAATTTCATCAAAAATTTAATTTTAAAGCATAAATGTGGGCATAAATATGCACTCATCAACAAGGTAAATACATAAATTCAAAAGACACATTTTTTATATACTAAATGGTATCTTCTTCCCCTAATCTGTATAAGATCAATAGAATGGTGACAAATTTGGCCAATGGAAGACGACGTGAACTGGTAATGTAGGCTTGCTTAGCTTTTGAAAAACTTCAACGTTGTTTTGTAGATAAAAACCTATAATACTAACGTAATGTATGTTGGAGAGTGCATCAATTGTCTCATTAAAGAAATCAGGTGGACCAAGTCACAATTGAATCGGGACGTTTGTGCTATTATGTTATCATGTAAAAAGAGTTGCACATGACTATAACTTTTGGTAAAGAAACCTACACAATCACTACTTAAACAAACTTATTATATCTCTACACATCAAAGCAAGAATTCAATATAGAGTAGTAGATAATATACGATGGATTACACATGTCTCTATAACTAATCTTTATACTTTGTCTGTTGCGGGTCTTTTTGGAAACAAATGGATATGTATCCTGAATATTTAATTGATAATAAGTCATATTTTCATGTGATGGGTTTTATATAATTTCAATGAGCTTTGTATTATGTTTCGGTTGAATTGGTCCGAAAGTCGGTCGTTCTTCAATCCTCTCCGAGAATGCAATCCACTTTGATGAGTTGTTGACTGCAGAAGACACTCCAACGCTCAAGTCACATATGTTTCATAAAGAAGTCTATATTTTATTAGGATAGAAAAGGATGATTGTACCTGGCATCAGTTGTATTATTTATAGAGTTTGTGACAGTCAAGTCCATTAATTAGTTATCAGTATATTTTTAGTGAATCAAACCTAATAATCAATAACTAATACCGTATATTTGTAAAGCGTAAGGTAACCTGACCTATTTATACTTGATAATTTCCCATGAATGACCATTAACTCCGATCCGTATATTTCATATAGTACATAAGCTCCCCAAGCCCAAACAAGCTCTTTTATTCGAAAGAGATGCGTAGGGATTATTATGAGCTTTAAAAGAGGTCGCTCACGTTGTATTTAGGGAGTCTATCTTTGATGCTTTAAGTCTTTATTTCTCTTTGTACCAAGCAGCGAACTCTAGGAGTTCTCTTTGGATCTGTTCCGTAGACTGAACAGAAAATGCTAAGAGTTCTCTTTGACACTTTTTCCTATGCAAGAGATTTTCACTCCAAAAAATATGCTTTTAAATAAAATAAACGCTTCAATATTTTATAATTTATTTATATAATGAAAAGACATTGGAACCTGACAAAGCTGAACTTGTTGAGTAGTTGACTAATAAAAGTTCTTTTTCGAACTTCCTACGTTGAGTAGGGATTTCTAAAGCCTTTTTTCGGACTTCCCCCGAGCGGCTTGAGGCAGTAGTTATTTTTCTAACTTCCTACGTTGAGCGGGGATTTCTGAAGTCATTTTTCTGACTTCCCCTCGAGCGGTCTTGAGGCAGGAATCATTTTTCTGACTTCCTGCGTTGAGGGGGGATTTCTGAAGTCATTTTCCTGACTTCCCCCCGAACGATCTTGAGGTAGGAGTCATTTTTCTGACTTCCTGCGTTGAGCGGGGATTTCTGAAATCATTTTTCTTACTTCCCCAGAGCGGCTTGAGGCAGGAGTCATTTTTCTTACTTGTTGTGTTTAGCGGGGATTTTTGAAGTCATTTTTCTGACTTCCCCCCGAGCGACCATCATAACCTGACACAGTTGAAGGTAGGTCTGAACCTTCTGACTTCCTGCACAGGATGGTTTAGAAATGCGTTCAACCTTGTCAGATTCTACCAACTCTTAGTTTTAAATTATAAATTATAAAATATTATGTGCAGGAAGGTTCAGACCTCAACTTGGTCAGGTTCGACCAACTCTTAATTTTAAATTATAAAATATTATAGGATGGTTCATAGTTGCGTTCAACCTTGTCAGGTTCTACGGAGTCTTAGTATAGAAAAGTATTTTGAATGAATTGATTCTATCATTGGATTACGGTAGTATAAATATACAAATTAATAATGTAATTGGAAAGAGTTAAGAGAATAAACTCCACCAATTTAATATCAATTATTATAATATCAATTATAATAATTGATATTTAGCACTAATAATTAAACTAAATAAAGGGAAGTTAATATACAAAAATTAGCTAATAAAGACTAGTTATTAAAATTTAAAACTAATTATTATAATTGATATTCTCCCGCAAGTTGGACGATCTGGAAAAGATATGCAACTTGGACAGTAATGAGTCAAACCGAGATTGAAGCAGAGGCTTTGTGAGTATATCAGCAAGCTAATCATCAGTAGACACAAAGGACACCTGAAACTTGCCTTTTTGAACATTTTCACGAACAAGATGATAGGCTAAGGCTATATGTTTCATCCGAGAGTGAAAAACAGGATTAACACTCAGAGTTGTGGCACCAAGATTGTCACAATAGATAACCAGATTGGTTGTGGGCATGTGTCCAAATTCAGTGAACAAGGATAGGACCCATAGAAGTTCACTGGTCGTGTGAGCCAAGGCTTTGTATTCGGTTTCGGTTGAGGAACGAGTAACAAAGCGTTGTTTTCGGGAGCTCCAAGAGATGAGAGTGCTACCAAGATACAACAAATAACCAGTGGTAGAGATATAATCATCCTTATCACCCACTGATACGCTGTCGTTGAGGCTATCAAATTAATACTACTTTTCAAGGCAACTTCAGTATTGCCAAGTAGTATTTAAGAAAGTAGATAGGGTTAACGTAACCCTTAGTCGTCTCCCAACGAACACGGAATTGCTTTCGAATATCTAACTCTTTTGAATGTCATGCAATGCTTATGAATAAAAGTAATGGTTGAAGAATGTTTAAAGAATAAATAAGAAACTTAAAAACAATTATGATGAAATAGGCTAATTCCACTGCTTTTCCAAGATAGATTCATCATCGGTTATTCACGGATAATTGTTCAATTGATTATTGTTTAAGTTTCAAATTAATTAAAGTACATTCTTAATTAATTTGAGGACAATCATGTGCATTTAACCAAAGTAAATTCTCAATCAAATGCAAAACCTTTCTAGATTATCCACAATAAATTCAACCAAAGTACATTCTCAATCAAATTCTATTGTGTTTAATCATGTCTATTCTTAAATCTCCTAACCAAATTAAAAGCTAATCAATCAAAGTAAATTCTCAATTGATTATAGTTGAAATTATTACTACTCA
The DNA here is from genome assembly GCF_018835915.1 of Vigna umbellata. Next base: position 4,473 of record NW_025912260.1, read on the forward strand.
ACCAAAGTACATTCTCAATCAAATTCTATTGTGTTTAATCATGTCTATTCTTAAATCTCCTAACCAAATTAAAAGCTAATCAATCAAAGTAAATTCTCAATTGATTATAGTTGAAATTATTACTAATCAACCAAAGTACATTCTCAATTGATAGTAAAAACCATTTAATCATATGAAAGTTCCTAAATTAAATCAAAGTAGATTCTCAATTTAAACCTAGAAACCCTAAAACTCATATAATCAATATGCATGTAGATTCAAACACATTATGATGCAAAAATCTTTGCTTTTAACAAGATAGAGAGATGAAAGACATAGAGAGAACAACTTAAATCAATAACCAAAGTAAACAATTGCATTAACTCAATCTAACCTCAGAATCCATAATGGAATTACGGCAGAATAGCCCTAGATGCTTAGCTCTCCATGAATGGAGTTGAATACAAGATGAAAGAAAAGTGAGAGGAGTATGAGAGAATGAATGAATTAAGTGAAGTCCCCCCTGGGTCTCTTTATATAGGGCTTGATTGGGCTTGGACTCTGAATATTCAGTTGACAAAATCTTTTATCTTATATCTTCCAAATAACTAAAAGATTTAGATAATTATAACATTATTTGGAAGATATTTTCTGTTAATATTTTCAAATTACATTAATTCAACAACTGAATTTTATCTTTTAGCTTTTCTGACTTTCCAAAATTGCACAAATGTCCTGAAATTTCTTCTATCTGCACTTTAGCCCCTTCTGAATTTTCCAAATAAAATCTGATTTTGGGCCTTGAATTGCCATTTGGACAAATAAAATTTATATTCACAGCTGCATAAATAAACATTACAACATCCAAGAATAATTTATGCGCTAAAACTCACTTTTTACGTCTCTTTATTTCCCAAACCCAACAATTAAAATAATCACAAATTCACTTAAAATCAACCATTTAAGCACAATTATCCCATCAAAAATTTGAATTTTAAACCATAAATGTGGGCATAAATATGCACTCATCACCCGCCCAATCTGCATCTGAGTAAGCATGAAGGGTTAGCGGAGCAGTTGCCGAGATGAAGATACCTTTGTTGCAAGAGCCCGCCAAATAACAGAGGACCCTTTGAGGGCAGACCAATGCGCCGTTCTGGGGTGTTGCATGAATTGTGCAAGTTTGTTGGTGCTGAATGTGATGTCCGAGAGAGTAAGACTTAAGTATTGAAGACTTCCCACGAGTTCGCGATACTCAGTTGGGCAAGGTAGGAGATCACCGGAATCCTTGAGTAATTGAGCACTGGCGGAATAGGGAGTGGATGCTGATTTTGTGTTAGCCATGCTTGATTTATGGAGTAGATCAGTCATGTATTTCCTTTGTGAAAGAAATAGTCCTATAGCAGAAGGAATTACTTCGACGCCCAAGAAATAGTTAAGACAACCAAGGTCTTTCAGCGAAAATCGAGCAGCAAGGGTGGAAATAAGGTTGGACAGCTTTGTAAAGGAACTCCCAGTGACAATGATATCATCAACATATACTAATAAATATAGTGTGGAACCTGATTTTTGGTAGATGAAGAGAGATGCATCTGCAGTTGAATTGACAAAGCCAAGAGAAAGTAGAAACACTCGAAGTTCTGTATACCAGGCGCGAGGTGCTTGGTTTGGCCCATAGAGTGCCTTTTTGAGGCGGCAAACATGATCAGGGAAACTTTTGTTGACAAAACCAGGGGGTTGGAGCATGAAAACTTCCTCTTTGAGCGTTGATGACAAATTTATGAACACCGAAAAACGGTGCCAAAAACTTGTTTAACCATCGGCAAGTGTGACCGAATCGTATCAAGTAATAAACTCGGTAAGACCAAGTATCGTTCTCCCAAAGGACTCACAGCCTAGTTAGTTATATGATTTCTTGATTATTTAAGACTTGTGAACAAATTAATATAAGATTCAAATGCAAAAGACAAAAAATAAACATGTATGCATATGATGATCAATGGAAAAGAAGAACACAAACACTGAACGAATTATATGGATGAGTATGTTGTTGGGGTAATCAATTTCATCTTATCCACTCTCATATATTTTAGGAATTCATCATTCTTTTTATCAATGTTAATGACACTCTCTAAATTACCTTAAACCCGATGTCTCCACGAAGAAAGCCTAATCATAATCACTAGTTTACAATTTCTTGTCTCCCTAGCAATTAATCATGGATTATAGTGAACGGAAGCTTAACGGCAACCAACCATCATACTCCTATGTCTAGGTTTATACTACTGTTGGGAGAGTTTTCCCGGATCTAGATTTTACCGTATGTGTCCATATCAATAAAACCAATAATCATGACATCGAATGAGTTAAACAATGCTTGCTTTGAGCAAAGAGGAAAAACCCTAACTAATCATGAAAGAAAGCATGTATCATAGATATGATGTTTAAACACAAAATTCCATATATGAGAGCTTCAAAAGATTACATTGATTCCCCAACAACAAGAAGATTTTAGTTCACCATATTCATGGTGAAACTAGATGAAATACAATGAAATAGTGAAAGATAGAACCCTAGAAAGTTGAGTAGGTAGCCTTAGCATCCAAAATCTTCCTCCAAGGGGTGGAAAAGTGTGTTCTTGCTTCGTACTCTGCCAAAGATACAAACCCTAGGAAGTCCTAAAGCTTATATGTTATTCTAAATGTTACAGAAAAGTAGGCCTAAGCCCAAAATAATGGCGCTCAGCAGTAAACTACCGCTCAACGGTAAGTGCGTGTGTTGAATTCTTCCCCTCAACTCCACTTTCACCCCTCAACGGAGCCAACGAGTGTTAATTAGTGTCGCTCAACGGTAAAATGGCGCTGAGCGGTACTTTCGGCTTCTCTTCTTTTGCACTTTTTGAGTTCTTTTTTGATTCCATCTCTATCCTTCTTCACTTCTTTCATCAAATTCACCTTAAAACCTACATAAAACACTGAAATAAAGCATAAACATGTCCAACTCTCTTATTTCCAAAAATATAAACAAAAGCATGATTCCAAGCTAGTTTCTAAGTGTTAAAGGTTGCTTTTAGTATCAATTTTAAGCATGAAAATAACAGTTTTTCAACTGTTATCAAGCGTCCCTTGAAGAAATGCATTGTTGACATCAAGTTGGCGAATGGACCATCCTAGACGAACTGCAAGTGTGAGGACAATGCGAATGGTGACTGGTTTAACAACCGGACTGAATATCTATGTATAGTCCCAACCAGGACGTTGGTGAAAACCTTTGGCGACTAGTCGAGCCTTGTACCGATCAATCGAGCCATCCGGGTGACTTTTGACGAAAAACCCATTTGCAGCCAACCAAATCTTGAGTAGAGGACCAACTGACAAGTTCCCAAGTGTTGTTGCGGTTTAAGGCATCAAACTCAGTTTGCATAGCTGAGCGCTAATCAGGCTCACGAAGAGCTTGGGTGATGGTGCTGGGCTCGAGTGGAGAAGAAGGTTGGACATGGAGGTTAAGCTTCTTGAGGCGTTTAACAATGTATTTTTTGGACTGGGTGATGATGCCACCTCCATTGGTTTGGGGTCTCTTATTAGCGTTGACATTGGGTTGGGATGGTGGCATAGAACATTGTGAGGATGGAGGGGATTCAGAGTGTCCAGTGGAGGGTTGGGCCGAAGTCGGGGAGTTGGGGAAAGATGAAGATGAAGGGGCAGCCGAGATTTCCTCTAGTGGGTTTAGAGTGGTATTGACCATGGGTTGGTTTATGGGATGTAGTATGGAAAGCTGAAGTGGGCCTTGTTGTTGCTCTACACTCGGACTGGCTTGCGGTACTAGGGAGCTATATGGGAATTCTGATTCAACGAACTTGACATGGCGAGAGGTGTAGATCCTTCCTGTGGTTGGATCGAGACACAAGTATGCATGTTGATCAGCCGAGTAACCTTCAAAAATACACATAATAGACTTTGGTGCAAGTTTATGGTTAGCATATGGTTTAATCCAGGGAAAACACAAACAACCAAAACACTTTAACTTATGATAATCTGGCTCTGATACCATGTTAGAAAGTGGGTTTTAATCCTAACTCAACCCCACAAAATCGGCTTGTAGGGTGAGGTTTGCACCTCACTTATATATTATAATTTGGCCTTATCTCTAAGCGATGTGGGACTTCCAACACACCCCTTTCACGCCGAGGTATAGACATCTTATGCGTGATAGTAGAAATTGGGTGGTCCGATAACGACCCCATAGCAGGTGGAAATGAAGAATAGAATGCCCACTTAGAACTCGTTAGGATAGGCTCTAACCATGGCTCTGATACCATATATAAAAGTATTTTAAATGAATCGATTCTATCATTGGATTACAGTAGTATAAATATACAAATTAATAACGTAATTGGAAAGAGTTAATAGAATAAACTCCACCAATTTAATATCAATTATTATAATATCAATTATAATAATTGATATTTAGCACTAACAATTAAACTAAATAAAGGGAAAGTAAATATACAAAAATTAGCTAATAAAGACTAATTATTACAATTTAAAACTAATTATTATAATTGATACTTAGTTTTAAATTATAAATTATAAAATACCATGTGCAGAAAGGTTCAGACTTACCTTCAACTGTGTCAGGTTATAATGGTCGCTCGGGGGAAGTCAGAAAAATGACTCCTGCCTCACTTGTGTCAGGTTATAATGGTCCGGGGGTCAGTCGTTCTTCCTTGCTCTGCTCTCTTTTGATCTTCAATCCTCTCTGAGAATGCAATCCACTTTGATGAGTTGTTGACCTGCAGAAGACACTCCAACGCTCAAGTCAGATATGTTTCATAAAGAGGTCTATATTTCATTAGGATAGAAAAGGATCATTGTACCTAACATCAGTTGTATTATTTATAGAGTTTGTGAAAGTCAAGTCCATTGATTAGTTATCAGTATATTTTTAGGGAATCAAACCCAATAATCAATAATTAATACCGTATATTTATAAAGCGTAAGGTAATCTAACATATTAATACCTGATAATTGCCCATGAATAATCATTAACTCTGATTCGTGTATTTCATATAGTACATATTATATCTAGAGTTCGAAAGTACTTTACTAGTATGCACCCTTTTTGTTTAAGTTTTGTATAAAAGTTAAGACACTACCCAATTGTCATGCATTATTTATTTATTTATTTATTTGTTGATAAAAGAAATTACTTATTTAGGTTTTACAAAAACTAATTAATTAAATTCATATAAACCAATTTAACTATTTCTTTTAGTTGAACATAATACAAATCACCAAATTAATGCACACAAATTATCATTGTGGTCGAGTAATGTTGATATCAATTCAACTAATTAAGTTTCAACTGTAAAATTGATTTGCTTAATCATAAATATTCATGTTTTCTAATATATGATTATGTTAAAAAAAGAAAAAACAACCAATTTTATTAACATAATATTCTATTCTATTGCAGGTTAGAAGTAATTGATTTGGTTGCGAATAATGAAAAACCAATACATGAAGTGATAAAAAAATTATGACGATTAGTTTGGTCAAATGACATTTTATTTGAGTAGGTTAGAAAATGAAGTATTTTTATTTCGGGTTCAGGTCCCTATATTTGCGGGTTAGTTTCAATTGGGTCTTCCAATTTTGGAAGTGATCAATTGAGTCCCTAATTTGATCAATTTGATTCAATAATAGCATTTCCGTTAAATGTAGTTAACGACGTTAACTTTTTTAAGCCGAGGCATCCAAGTGGCAGTGGATTTTTAACATTTTTAATTGTTAAATATATTAATAAATGAAAATATAATTAGAAATTATTAAACATATTAAATTATGTTAAACAATTAATAATATATAATTAGAAATATCTCGTTGTGTGGAAACCACCTTCTCCACTTCCCCTTCCTCTTTCTCACCTTCTCCTCTCTTTTGGGAAACTTTCTTCTCACCCCCCACACTCAACTCACAATCTCGTTGTTGAAACTGACTACGTTTAATGTTTCAATTGTGCTCAAGATTGTCAAAATCAGGTTTGGTTTTGGTTTCAATTTTGATTGCTGTTAAAATCGTTTTCTCTCTCCGTGGCAGAGAAGGGGTTAGTGGTCAACATTGCATGCACTCCCGAGACCACAAATGTTAGAAATCGCTTGCAATCGAATTTTTAGCGTGGAATAACAAACCAAGAGGGTTTTTGAATATATACAAACGTGTGCCTTTTAATTTCTACTCAATTAAACCTTACCAGCACATAATAAAGACAAATAAAAGAGTAAGGTTTTGAGAGAATTGGCACAGATGATTTTATCCTGGTTCGGATCTTAACAATCCTACGTCCAGTGCTTTATCTCAAAACAGATAAAACCTTTTTCCACACTAACACAAAACATTTTACAATTAAGATCACAAAGAAACACAATTTGTAAAAGTTTAGAAAACCACCCTCTCTGAATTCCACAAGAGATGAACCACAACCCCTTTGAGTCTTCAAAGGTGACCACCTCCCCGCCGATATTCACGAAGGAATGATTCTCTTCCTCCGAACACACCCCTTAGACACAACCAGGATGAACCGGCTATTTTCCTCGTCACCGTAGCACAGCACTTCACTTTCATCTCCAACGACAGAGTTTCCCAAGGCCTAACAATAACCCAAGTCTCAATGATTTCTGAGTACTAGAGCACAAGGGAAGACTTGTTTTTTGAGATCACAGAGACCAATTTATAGACTCATCAGCCAAATACCTCTTCCATTCGTCGAAAACGGGCCATCTAACGCATTTAATCGATTAACATAAGTATTTAATCGATTAAAATGAGTACAACGGCTAGTGTTTTCAAATCTGAAAACCCCAACGGTCAGTGTTATCGATTATTCTCAAGATTAATCGATTAAGCTAATCGATATTATACCTTTAATCGTTATTCTAGTGGCGCTTGGGTTTTCATGGCCGCCACTGTTTTTAAAATAAAAAAAAATCGATAATATACTTGTTTTTGAATCGATTAATACATGCGATTTTGACTCTGGACATAAATTTATATAATATAAAATTACATGGAATCAAACACACTAAAAAGTAAGTCCTAGCCCTTAAACTAAACTACAATTATTACAAAAGCTTTCCATAGCATACAGTCTTCATAACACTTGAATCTGATTTCTCTTGACTTGATTTGGACATCATCACAACTTCATCTTCATCATTTTGCTAACATCTCCCCTTTTTGATGATGATCAAAAACTCCTTTGATTTAAAGCTTTTAGTAATAATTCTGGATAAAACACCAACGAAGCGGAAGAAAAAGTGCATGGTGATAGCAAAATAAGCACAATATGGCAATAAGCTTTAAAACATTTTCTCCCCCCTTTTTGATCATAATTAAAAAGTTGTGTTTGATGTTCTCCTCTAAGATAATCTCCCCCCTTAATAAAAGCAAGTAGGTCATATGGCTAAAATATTTTAAATTTAAAAAGATTCATCATTCAAACATGCACAAAATGATATCTAAAGAAAGCAAATATTTTTAGATAAAGAAACTATAAAACATTGTTTTTTTAATCATTTTGAATTATATAAGATAGGAATTTTTTTTTTTTTTTTTTTTTTTTTTTTTTTTTAAAAAAAAAACATCTAAGATATTTCTAAAACATCCTAGAATCTTTCAATGTTTAAACCCCTGTGATCTGCCTTCCAAACGTTCGTAATGATAATCCTCTAGTTGTTTTCCACATTTTGTTTAGATCTTCATTTTTGAGGATTGTTCCAGCATTCTTTGCTTTCATTTGTGTGTCTTCTACAAATTTTCAATCATTGCTTATATACTTCAATCAACTGACTCAGATGTTTTGCCCTCAAGGTCCTACAAATTTCACAAAGACAAACATGCACACATCAAAATTTTTTTTTTCCGTTGAAAACTATCTATGCTTTGTATATTAGAAGATATATCCAAAAAAAATAGTTTCAATCGGCCTTGAATAAAATTTTCTTTCTTTTTTTAAAGAAATTCTAAATATCCACTAAACAATAGGTGCCCAACTACTTTTTGTCCTTTGGGTAGATTTAGAAAAAAGGACCCAATTTTATTTACAAACAACCCAACATATCTACCCAAACCACTTGGAACACACCATAAGCTTTAATTTTACATTTATTGAAGTATTACCCTTTTTCATACAATAAAACAATTACTCCCGGACATTTTTTTTTCCTCTCCTTTTTTCCTGTTTTCTAGCCCCCTTTTCTCCCTTTTCTCTTATTATTTTTTCTTTTTCCTTTTACTTCCCCTCCTTCGTTTTTCCCCACCTTATTTTTCGTTATTTTTACTACTTCTCCTAAGGTTGTGTTTCTAGTAGTTTCGGTTCTTAAAATTTTCACAAGAAGCACATTCACCATCACTACTAGTAATTTACCTTTTTAATAAAAAATAAAACTTATTTTCAAATCTTTATTTTCTTCAAAAATATTTTCAAAATTTATTTTAAATTTTTTATTGTTCTTAGAAATATTTTCAAAGTCCTGATTTCAAAATTTTTATTTCTTCAGAAATATTTTCAATTTAATTTAAATTTTTTGAAATCCTTTTTCATTTCTTATGAGCTTTAAATCTAATTTTTCAGATTCTACTATTAAAGCAGCATAAGTTCAATGGAATTCTCTTCACTAATTTGACTATACTTATCAGAATCGTAGATGTATTACTTGGCTTCAGCGTCGTCTTCACCGACTAAACAGATGTTTGCTTCTCTCTTCATCAGATTCCTCAAATCAGGAATTGTTTTCGTTTCATCGTCCATGCGATTAGGCTTTCTTCTTTTTCTTATTCTTCATCTTCTTTTGATTTGGGCAGTCCGCTTTTAAGTAATTGCCCCTTTCTCTTTCTTCTTTCTTTCTCCGCAACCATAACATTTATACTGTGAGGAAGATCCTTGATTTTCTTTCTTTTTGAATTTTAATCTTCCTTTGTCTTTTGATTTCATGAACCTGTTGAGCCTTTTTATCATCATGAGTCCAATTTTCTTTTCATTTTTCTCATATCTTCTTTCTGAATCTTCATCTTCAATTTTGCTCTTGTCCTTTCCACCCTCAGATTTCAATGCTAGACTCTTTTTCTAGTTTTTTTTTTTCTTTGCTTCTTCTTCATCTAGTTCTTCCGAGGTCAGTTCATGCTCTCTCAACTTTCCATAATGCCGCATAGTCATGGTGTTGAGGTTTTGTGACTCCGAGATTGCATCACGCTAGTTGCCACGAACTGTCTAAAGACTTCCAAGATTTAATGTTTTAATTCATCGTATCAAATGACTTACCTAGTCCAATGAGATGATTGACAATGTTGGTGAAGCGGTTTTGAACGTCGGAAATTGTTTCTCCTTGCCTTCATCCGAACATTTCATACTCTTGAATTAGGGAGTTTTTTTCTTTCTTGCCCTCTTTAACGGCATCCGTTCCTTCATGTGTCACTCTGAGCACGTCCCACATTTCTTGAGCAGTTTTGCAGACAGAAACCCTGTAGAACTCATCACCAGTCAACTGCTGATGCAATAATATTCCCTAGCACTTTCCACGTCATTCTGAAATCTTTTCTTTCTTCATGTCGCATTGACCACGGGGCTTTGGTTCCTGTATATTGTTAGTAGGAACAGAAGAAACCATACGCAATAACATCCCAAATTTCACAATCAAAGATTCAATAATATTTTGCATTCTTACTTCCAGAATGCATAGTTTCTCACCTGTGAATAGTGGGGGTCTATTGAATTGAGGCACCCTCTGCAAAGGTTTGATGTGATCCTGCCATTTGAATGACTATCAAAGCAAGCTCTGATGCCAATTGTTAGAATCGCATGCGTTTTTAAAGCTTATTTGGCCTATTTGTGCTATTTGTGCTTATTTCACGCAATGCACTTTTTTCTTCCGTTAGTTGTGTTTTATCAGATTTATTATAAAAGCTTTAAATCAAAGGAGTTTTTTGATCATCATCAAAAAAAGGTGGAGAATGTTAGCAAAATGATGAAGATGGAAGTTTTGATGATGTCCATCAAGTCAAGAGAAATCAAGATTCAAGATGTTATGAAGACTTGTATTGCTATGGAAGCTTTTGTAATAATTGTAGTTTAGTGTCTAGACTTAGATGTTTAGTGGTTTTGATTCCATGAATTTTAATATTATATAATTTTGTCCAGAGTCCAAAATCGCACTGGTATTAAATCGTTAAAAAGTATTAATCGATTAAACATGGCTGGCCCTGACAACCCAAGCGCCACAGAATAATCCCTCTTAAGTGTATAATATCGATTAGCTAATCGATTAATCTTGAGAATAACGATTACACTGACCGTTGGGTGTTTCAGATTGAAAACTAGCCGTTGTACTCATTTTAAATCGATTCATACTTATGTTAATCGATTAAGCGTTAGATGGCCCTTTTCGAAGAATGGAAGAGTATTTGGCTGAGTCTATAATTGGTCTCTGTTTGATCTCAAAAACAACTCTTCTTCACACTTGTGCTCTAGTACTCAAATCACATTAAAAAAGAGACTTGTGTGTTCCTTGTTCGTCTTGTGAAACTCGTGTCCTGTGGAGCTGGTAAGTGCTGCTACCTCGGTGACAGAGGAAATAGGCCGTTCATCCTTGGTGTGTCTAAGGAGGTGTTCGGAAGAGAATCATCCTTCGTGAAGTATTCGGAGGAGGTGTTCATCCTTTGTTAAGACTCAAAGGAGGTGTAGGTTCATCTCTTGTGGTATCAAGAGAGGTGGTTTCTAAACTTTTACAAATTGTGTTTCTTTGTGATTCTAATTTCACTTGGTATCAATAGGCATAGAATATCTCGTTGTGTGGAAACCACCTTCTCCACTTCCCCTTCCTGTTTCTCACCTTCTCCTCTCTTTGGGAAACTTTCTTCTCACCCTCCCACACTCAACTCCAATCTCGTTGTTGAAACTGACTGACGTTTCTGGTTTCTCTTTGTGCTCCAAGATTGTCAAAATCATGTTTGGTTTTGGTTTCAATTTTGATTGCTGATTAAAATCGTGTTCTCTCGTGTAGAGAAGGGTTTGAGTGGTCAACATTGCATGGAGTCCGGAACACCAACCCCCTTTTTCTGTATGGTGAAAAAATTTTGGAGCTTGATAGTCTTTTGTTTGTTTCTGTGTGGTGTAGGTATGGAGGCCGAAGAGAGGAACCAGAAAGGGTGCAAGGGCTCAAGGTTCCAGAGTTTTTCTTGTAGTGGGGGCATAGGAAGCGGCTGAGATGTGTGAAGGTGGATTTCTCTGCAAAATTAGAACCACCCATTTCTTTGTGTTCAATTTCAATCGGCGTGGCCGGGGGTTGCTCATCCCATTTCTTTCTCGCACTCTTCGACCCAACCAGCGCATCGGAGACCTTCGAGATCCCGGCGACAATGGTGGCCATCTTTTTCTTTGCGGCGGAGTCCACCACAACCGGCAATACCTTGAGCCCACTGGACAACCTCCTCCCAAGAGAAAGCGCGCCCCCTCCGTCTCCTTATGTTACGACTTCTTTTCTTTGGTTTTTATAAACCTAAACTAATCTTATTTAGAATTTACAATAATAATACGTTTTTAATGTTTTATTCCCTAACTTGTCTTTGGAAGAGGAAGCGTTAGGTTTCCACAGTAGAGCTTGTGAGCCGTGGTGAGGTTTTCCAAGCTCCGGAGGGATGTTTCCCGTGAGCTCGTTGCTGGAGACGGCGAGGTACTGGAGGTGATGCCAGGTGCCATATTCGGGAGGAATCTGGTAGAGAAATTATTACATATTAAATTATGTTAAACAATTAATATTTAACAATTAATATATGGTGAACTAAACCTTGTATTGTTCATCTAGGGTTTTATCTTTCATTCTTTCATTATGGTTCATATAGTTTCACCATGAATATGGTGAACTAAACCTTGTATTGTTGTTAGGGAATCAATGTAGTCTTGTGAAACTCTCATATATGGAATTTGATTAATGTCTTATATTAAGATATATTCTTTCTTTCATCTTTAGTAGGGTTTTTTTTGTTTCCTCTTTGCTTATTGCTGCTTTGTTTAACCTCATTCCTTGCCATGATTATTGATTTTTTTTTCTTTGTTGGGGAATGGGAACGTAACGGGGAAGTCCTAGATCCGGGGAATTTCTCCCAATAGATATTGTTTCCTTTAGCTCCTGCCTGCACTTTAAAAGAACTAATTACTGGAATGCTAGGAATTGTATGCACTACTCGGAATTCCGGATAGGCCGTCTTGCCAGGTGATTTAGAGAGTGGCATTAGCATGATGATAATATGATTGATGAATTCCTAAAAATATATGAGAGTGGAAAAAAAAAATAAGATGAATTGATAACCCCAACAACATACTCATCCATCTAATTCATTGAAGTGTTTGTATTATGTTTTTCTCCATTGATCAAATTCATGCATACATATTTAATTACTTTCTCTTGCATTTAAACCTACAATCAATTTGTTCTTAAGTCTTAAATAAATTTCAACAAATCACTAGCTAAACTAGGCCGTGAGTCCTTTGGGAAAAGAACTTGGTCTTACTTTTTTTATTACTTGATACGATTCCGGTCACAACTTGCCGATTGTTCAACAATTTTTGTGGCGGTCATTTTTCGGTGTTCACAACTTTGTCATCAGTTCTTGGCGTCGTTTCGGGGACTTCGTGGTTTAACAGTTCATTTGTGTGATTATTGATTCATGCTTTCTTGACTTGTTTTTGAATTTTTGAACTTTGAATTTCTGTTTTTATTTTTTCTGTTTTTATTTTATTTTTTATTTTTAATTTTATTTTATTTTTCTGTTTTTTTATTTTTCTATTTTCTTTTCCCTGTTTTTATTTATCTTCCTTATCTCTGATCTTATTCTTCTTTTATATCTTTTTGTGCTACCAAATTTTTCTAGGGATTTGTTTTCTTGTGTATGCAGGAAGCAATCCGAACTAGGAGCAAGAAAACCTCGGAACCTCTTTTTGATGGCTTAGACGAGAAAGACGGAGGAGAAGAATCCGTACATCTGCAGAACTTTTCCCTCCTCCGGAAGATCTTTTACAAACCTTCAATCAATCACCTCAAGGTCATCACCATAGCATTGAGGAGATGGAGAATAATAATTTAGACGGACTCTTGCAGTCCACACTGCAAGTGGTTGGCCTAACCTTTAACAGCATAGCAAGACCGAGGGCTATGCAAGCCACATGGAGGTGAAACAGCGTTGATCCAGCTGGTTAGAGTAATCAATTTAATGGGTTGTCTCATGAAGCCCTATTAGACCTCACAAAACCTTTAATGAAAATTTTGCCATAACATTTGAAGATACATGGGTGTGCCTGACGAAGCAATCAAACTATCCTGTTTCCATTCTCATTAGGAGGCAACGCTAAGCTGTGGTTGAACTCTTTTCCAGAAGGGAGCTTTACAGAGTGGGAAGCTGTGGTGAAAAAGTTCTTGAACAAATACTTCCCACAATCCAAGGTAAACAAAGGAAAGCAAGAGATCTCTTCTTTTAAGCAAGGCATGGAGGAATCACTAGGTCATGCATGAGACAGGTACAAAAGCCTATTAAGAAAGACTTCCACACATGGATTTGATGAAGTAGAAGTAGTCCTAATCTTCCTTTGAGGTCTTGGTTCACAAACTAAGCTGATGCTAGATGCCTCAGCTGGAGGCAATATTAAATGGAAGACTCCTGAGGAAGCAACTGAAATAATTGAAAACAAAAAAATAGAAAGATAAAAAAACAAAAAAAATAATACAATAGCTGAACAGTGAGGAGAGCTCCATATATTCAACCAAAAGGAGGTTTTTCTACAGTTGAAATCCATGATGCCTTGCTTAGCCCCCCTAG
>NW_025912261.1:0-13990 GCF_018835915.1 Vigna umbellata
TGATCTCACTTAAAATCTAAAGAAATAGCAGTGTGTTAAAAGGAGGTCTTCAATTAACTTCTTATGTAGAAAATGGTTTTTGAATTTCAATAGAAACTATCATGCATTAAGTTAACTTCCTATTTAAAAATATGTTTTGTTCTTTCAAATGATATAAATTAATATAATTTTATATATATATATATATATATATATATATATATATATAGTAGATATATATATATATAATATATATAGGAAAAAGAGTATTAACTTCTATAGCAATTACAACAAATTTAATTTAATATGTTTATAAACATTATAAGTAAAATTAATAATTCAATAATATTAAACATTGTATTTATTAAATATCATGTGTACTCAATTTATTAGCACAATAATAATGGACTTATATGTTATAATTACATCGAATTTTATATTTCTAAAATGTGTTTTTATAAAATATTATATGTTGTTTAATTCGTTTAAAGGATGAACTTACATAAATATTCTTTTGTATTAATGCAAGTTTGGGTATGTCCTTATATCCAAAGCTCACACCCTTTTCAATAATTATGTGATTTCTCTAATTAAACGGTTAGTTCCAAATTATATATTATATATATATATATATATATATATATATATATATATATATATTTATTTATTTATTTATTTATTTATATAAAAAGGTTGGAAAAAGAAATAGGCTCAGAATTAATTAGATCCGAATCCTTTGGACCATTTCTTACAAGCCCAAACTTTGCTGGTGCTGGATCGACCAGAATTACTTTATGGTACTACCTAAATTAGAGAGTTTCATCCTGCACCTCCAAATATTTAAAAAGATACATTTCTATCTTCAATTAAAAGGTTATTAATTTTTAATAAAAAGAGAAGAATCTTTGACCAGATTCTTTTAATCATCTTTTAACAACTTTCTCTTTCCTCAAAAATTGTTGTTTATCTAAGGATTTTAATTTCTCTCTTCTTTCTTTTCTAGTTTTTTCCTTTTTATTTTAATTAAATTGTTTTATTTCAATTAATTAACTATTTATATAAATATTTTAATTAATTATATTTATTTTGAATTAAATAATTTAGTTTGTGAATATTAATATTTATTTTAAATTTTTTAAATTTTACAGAATTTATAGTTTTTATTGTAATAATATATTAATGATTAATTAAATTAATTAAATTAATTAAATTATTATTTGTTTTTGAATTATTTAATATTTTATTTGTTTTATATTTTTTTATTTTTCTGTAATTTTGATATTTTTTTAACTTTTTTTAATGAAATATTAGAATTTTATAATTATATAAATATTTTAATTAATTTAAATTTATTTTGAGTTAAATTAATTGTTTAATTATATTATTTAAATTTTTTATAATTTTATAGAATTTAAGTTTGATTTTTTAATATTTAATATTTATTTAAAACTACCCTAAAAAGTTAATTAAAATTTTCATATCAATTTTACATATTAATTTTATTTTAATAAATTTAAAAAAGTCATACAATTTATTTTATAAAAAAAACTTTAAGAAAATGAAAAACTAATAGAAAATAAATTAAATATTTAAAATTAAATTATAAAATCAATAAAATAATGTAATAAACTTAAAAAATTAAAACACCAAAATAATAATATATAAATTAGGAATGATCACGAAATTTAAACTTAGCATAAGGCTAGGGTTTTTTTTGTGATAATTTATGCTAAATTTATATAATATTATACATACTGAGTAGATTAGTGGTGTGAATCATACAACATATTTTAAAATTCGAGAGGGACAAAATTGGATATGGAGATCCGACATGCACAAAATCGGATTTTGATTTTGATTTTGATTTTGATTTTGATATTTGATAGAGGGAAAATCGATTTTCAAATTGATTTTGTTTCTTTCGAATTTTCATATATGATATGTGATGTAAATTTTTTTTTCAAATTCAATTTGTTTTTATTCGGAGGTTGACATCTAATTCGCATTTCATCGCGTATCAAAATCTGATAAAGAAAAATTTGAATTTTAATACCCGATTGGATTTTCACATTTAAAATGAAAGTTTATTATAAATTCATGTACCTGTTTGATGCAATAATTTTAGAAAAATACTCTCTATGCAACCATCAACACAAACTAGCAACTTTAGCTACCTCGGAATATGAACAAACTTTCAAACTAGAGTGAAGAAAATGAAATGAGGAAGGAAGGAGAGGAAAGAAGCGAACAAGACGTGAAACTAGAGTATACTATATAGCAAGCCTTCATTCAATTAAACATCACTGAATTTCTTTTATTAAAATTTTTTAATACACAACAACCTCACAAATTATGAGGGAATTTTTGAAAACTGGAGGCGTAGAGTGAAACCTTTGAAGTACATGCCAAAACATCCTATATAATTATTAATCATATTCGCACATATCTAAATCCAAATCTCTATATATATAATTATTAATAGTACATGATCATTGTTATAAATTTTAAAATTTCAAATAAAATTAATAAATTTGAAAATTTTTATTGTATGAATATATATTTTGTAACATCCAGATTATATATAGTTGAACATATAGAACATAGTAAGTTAACATTTATAAGAGAGAAGTTATAGATAGACTTAAATGAAAGTTAGTTACAGTCATCCCAAAACGAGGCAGAATCTTAAACTTAAGCAAATGGAGTATTTCAAAAGGGTAGAAATCACAGGTGGATTCATAACAACTGAATAGTAATTACAAATACCAAAAAAAAAACCAATTATAGAACCTAGGAGATAAGCAGCAGCAACAATCGTCTTCCTCCAAAGCCTTCGCAGAGGCACCCATCCGCCTCTGCTCACATCCAAATGGATGATCATTGCCAAAAGAAAGGCATACCCAAGCAAAACAAACACAGCAAGCAAGGGTGAGCTAATATAAAAGTCATGTTATAGCAATTCATACACAAAGACAGTTAAATACAGAACTATCCATACAAACTTGACTTGGTATACACTTAAACTTGAATTCGTCCGGACTAGAATGATTGCCGAGCTATGCGGGGTTATGCACTCGTGGTGGCCTCTAATGCTTTGCACAAGCCATATTGCAATGGTTTCACCCTAACCACACTCACGAGGGTTAGTCCGTTCTCATCACCTTGGGTATATCAGAGCACCCAAGACTAGGACCATACTGCACTCCTCACAACATGGATCAAATCTCTAATATTGCGAATGAAAGGACCATTGGAGCGTCAGGAAAACCCCCCAAAGACTGAGCTTTTTTTTTAACATGCCAATCATCTAAACATCAGGGCACCACATGAATCTTCTCATTGACGATCATGGGAATCGTCCAATAAACATGGGACACCATGTAACCCCAATGTGAGACCCTGGAATTCGTCAATAACATAGGGCACCACCATGTGACCTCCCTTTGGATCCATGGAATTATGTCCATCAATATACTGTTACACTTACGCCAAATCAACAATTTGTTTCATACATACATTCCAAACTATAATCACATACAATACACATACTTTCATTTTTACTTGCATACAAACAAGAGATATATCTAAATTACATTAAAAAGGACCACAAACAAACTTAATTAAGTAATCAAAAAATCAATGAAACCATTCCTGTACATGAACAGACAATAACAGTCCAAGAAGACCCACTAAAACAACCACAAAACCCTTAAACTATACTTGACCAGGAAAATAACTTTTGAAACTATCACCAACAGTTCCGAAAGGCCCAAACCCTTAAAACGACCTAAGAACGTCAAAAAATGATATCACGGAACCCGAAAACCACCAAAAAACTATCCGTGGATGATTTTCCGACGACAATAATCGATTATCACTATGTGATAATTGATTATTTGCGAGAGCTTTGAGAGGATACAACTCTCTAGACTAAAATAATCGATTATCAAGTGGATAATCGATTATTCTTATCAGTTTTTGAAGCAACGATGATTTTTCTGGTTTGATCATCTTAGACACTTTAATGAGTTTCTAACACTCCAAACTTGACCATATGACGAAATAAACTTGTATAACTGATTCTAATACTTCTCTAATCTTATTATTTAGTGATTTAATGTTGATTTAAACTCTAAACCCTCAATTTCATCAACCTAGGTACTCAATTCTGAATCTACCACTTTAAATTATTTTTAACACTTTAACACTCCTATGAGTCACAATTTTAACTTACCCAAGTTATCTAAACTGACCCTAACAGCTGGGAAATACAAAATTTCGATTTTGACTACCTTAGTTTCTATCATAGGTTATATAAACTTCAATGATCACATGGTTTATTTCCTAATAAATTATTTTAACAGAATTCATTTCTTCTAAGCATTCAAAATTACCACAGCATTGTTCAATACCAGTTCCTAATAATCCAATTCACAGGTCATATCAACACAGTATAGCCATGATCACAAACAATTTCTTCATTTTCAACCAACACAATTTAAACATGTTCAGCACCAAAAAAACAACAAAAAACAGAAAAAGCAAAATAATCAGACAAGCATATCATACATCATCTAAAATTGTAACTCGCCCCCGTACCTGGAAGTCAAACAATACAACCAACTAAATGATGCCTAACAGTGCCTTTCCAACGAAAATCCAAAACTTGAACCTACAACCACTAATGGTGTGGAAAACAGCTCTTAGAGCTAATAGACAGAGGGGTCAAAATGAGCTCCATGCAATCCAGTAAAGTTGCATGCCCTAATATCAAGAAGAGTGGAGAATTTGACTTATCCGTCCAAATGAAAATCTAATCGGATAGAATGGAAGCCCTCAACTCTGTGAGTGAAAGAATACCACCTATTTGAAATTTAAACGGTAGAAAGTGGTGAAAAAGTAGAGAGAAGTCAGAGCAAGAAGAGGAGAATGGAACTGAGTTTAGAGAGAGAAAGAATAACTGGAAAATGAGTTCAGAGTTGGAGAATGAAGGAACCCCTTTTAAGGTCATGGTGCCTTTGGCCCTTTGGGCCTGGCTGCCTCAGAAAATAATGCCCCACAGCCCACACAGTTTTCGAGGACCTTACATATTTCAATGGATATTATTAGAAGAAGACAATCATATTTTTATTGTCATTTAAAATGATTTATTTAATTATTCACATAAAATTAAAGTAATTTAAAACGGAATTAGGACGTACAAAAATATATTTAATTAGGATCTCATGAAATCTAGTGGTAGGTGTAATAGTTAGTGTTTCGGTGTAGATATTTTCCGGTGTGAGGTATCTGCAAAGATACTCCGACGCTCAAGTCAAATGTGAGTTATGGAGCCTCAGCTCTCAAGAGAGTGATTATGATACTGCTCTGAAATATTATTTAGAGTCTCTAGACATAAAGAGAACGTACCTGGACTTTGACCCTGTCATTGTATTTATAAGCCAAAATAAAAATAACCACCTTACCTAAAAATGTGGTTAAGTAACCAACCGTCTAAAATATCTAAGATATTTTATGTAATAAATATAATATTTAAGATAAAATATCTTACTACATAACATGCCCCCCAAGTCTGAGTTAACCGTTCCGTTTTACGGACGTGGTAATTATAAGACTTATGAGTTTGATGGAAGCTGTATTCGCTGTGTTGGGGAGCGTGTTTCTGGTTGTCGTTCATGTGTGAATTGAACGTTTTAAATCAAGGATGAACGAGCAGTGGAGTTTGAGGGATCAAGAAGAGGTGGAGATTAACGACAAAAAGCTAGAATGAGTGAGGCCGAACGTGAGGATATGTATGGCCGAGCGGTAGAAACCGAAGGGAGGCCGGACGACGGTTTGAACGTTCGTATTCATTGATAAAGGGCGAGGCCGAGCGGTCGACTTTTTGAACGCTCGCATTTGTCGAGCGTTCGAATCCAAAGGGCGAGGTCGAACGGTCGATTGAACGCTCGTACACATTGATTGTCGAGCGTTCGAATATAAAGGGCGAGGCCGAGCGGTCGACTGTTTGAACGCTCGTATTCATTGATTGTCGAGCGTTCGAATCCAATGGGCGAGGCCGAAAGGCCGATTGTTTGAACGCTCGTCTACATTGATTGTCGAGCGATCGAATCCAAAGGGCAAGGCCGAACGGTTGACTGTGTGAATGCTTGCACATATGGGTTGTCGAGCGGTTGAAACCAACTGACGAACGCTTTTGAGGCCGAACAGTCGACACTATGAAAGTTCGTTGACACTAATGGTCGAGCAGTGAAACCAAATGACGAACGCTTTGAGGATGAGCGACCGACACTGAACGTTCGTTGACACTGATGGTCGAGCAGTGAAACCAAATGACGAACGCTTTGAGGCCGAACGACCGACACTATGAACGTTCGTTGACACTGATGGTCGAGTAAGGGTATATCGGGTGTTCAAGGGAGAACAGTTTACCCGGGGGAGGGTATCCCGAATGTACTGGGTGTTCTTGGGCGAACAGTTACCCATGGGAGTGTATCCCGAATGTACTGGGTGTTCTTGGGCGAACAGTTACCCATGGGAGTGTATCCCGAATGTACTGGGTGTTCTTGGGCGAACAGTGACCCATGGGAGTGTATCCCGAATGTACTGGGTGTTCTTGGGCGAACAGTGACCCATGGGAGTGTATCCCGTAGAACGCTCATGGACATGGTTTTGTCGAGCGGTGGATGTTCTGGTGTTCTTGGTCGAACAACTACAGATGGAGTGTACCCGAGAACGCTCGGTTTTCTGTGGCCCGTCTACTGTGACCTGCATAAGATATACAATATATAAAAATATAAAATGTTTTAAACCTGGCGGTCGAACGTCAATGGTAGAGCGGTCGTTTCGATAAGTGGTCGAGCTGTAGAGGTCGAGTTGTCGAACATCAGGGAGGCTGAGTATTGGACGCTTTAGGCCGAGCGTTCGTGAAAATGAATGCTGGAATGCTTGAGACGCAAATAGTCCGACGACTGAGGCGAAAGGGTGGAGGCCAAGGCGGCTGACCGATAATTGAGACCTACAGTTGAACAACTGAGGCAAGCGGACGAACGCGCTCAAGGCTTGAGTGCTGGTGTAGATGTATGGTTGGAACATAGAGGCCGAATGTGAGGCCGAAGTGGTTGAAAACCAAAGGATGCCGAACGGCCCGACTGTTTGAACGCTCGTACACAGGGTTGTCGGTCGATCGAGGCGGGACGCATTACGCTTCACATCTGATCAGGATCAGGGAGAATGGGCGACTGTTGCCTCGAATCTAGCGATGTTCGATGAAGCGAGACGAACGACTTGAGCTGTTGCAGTGATTGCGAGTTTGAATCCAAGGGGGCGTATGGCACATTGAGTGTGATCGTATACGACGCTAGAGGCCGAACGTCAGGAATGGAAGATGGCCGAATGATCAGTGAGGTGAGTGTTTTGGCCCTTGAGGCCGACGTCGATGATGAAGTGAAGTTGACGAACGCTATAGGCCGAACGTTCCGTGAGGTTGAATGGCCGAACTATTGAGGTCTAGAGAACGAACGTTATTGACGCCGGATGGCTGATCGTCAGCTGGGTCGAACGACAGTGGCGCTCGACTGTTAGGACGCTCGTACGCAGGCATTGTCGAGCGTTCGAATCCGAAGGGTGAGGCCGAACGGCCGACTGTTTGACATCGATGTTGAGCGAAGCGATGAACGCTCTAAGCTCGACCTGTCCGTTGAGATCTAATGGGCGACGATTGGCCCCCAAGAGAACGACAGTCGTTTGGCGTCGAGTGCCGAATCCAAATGGATGTCGAGCGGTTGAACGTGAGACGGTTTGAGACGCTCGTCACATGGCTTGTCGAGCGTTCAAACCGTCTTCACGTTCAACCGCTCGACACTCCATTTGGATTCGGCCACTCGACGCCAACGACGTTCGTTCTCTTGGGGCCAATCGTTCGCCCATTAGATCTAACGGACGGTCAGCTTAGAGCGTTCATCGCTTCGCTCAACATCGATGTCAAACAGTCCGGCCGTTTCGGCCGTCAGGGGGGGCTCCTGGTCGGGATTCGAACGCTGAACAGTGCCTGTTGTACGACGTCTAACATCCGAGGCCGCCACGGTCGTTCGACCCAAGCTGACGATCAATCAAACATCCGGCGTCAATAACGTTCGTTCTCTAGCCTCAATAGTTTCGGCCATTCGACCTCAACGGAACGTTCGGCCTATAGCGTTCGTCACTTCACTCATCATCGGACGTTCGGCCTCAAGGGCCCACACTCACTCACTGATCATTCGGCCATCATTCCATCTCCTTGACGTTCGGCCTCTAGCGTTCGATCATGCACGATCTCAACACTCAATCGTTCGGCCATACTCCTGTTCGGCCTCGCCCTTTCGATTCGAACGCTCGACAACCCCTGTGTACGAGCGTTCAAACAGTCGGCCGTTCGGCATCCCTTTGGTTTTCAACCATTCGGCCTCACATTCGGCCTCTATTGTTCAACCATACATCTACACCAGCACTCAAGCCTTGGGTCGTTCGTCCGCTTGCCTCAGTTGTTCAACTGTAGGTCTCAATTACGGTCAGCCGCTTGGCCTCCACCCTTTCGCCTCAGTCGTTCGACGATTTGCGTCTCAAGCATTCCAGCATTCATTTTCACGAACGCTCGGCCTAAAGCGTCCAATACTCAGCCTCCCTGATGTTCGACAACTCGACCTCTACAGCTCGACCACTTATCGAAACGACCGCTCTACCATTGACGTTCGACCGCCAGGTTTAAAACATTTTATATTTTTATATATTGTATATCTTATGCAGGTCACAGTAGACGGCCAACAGAAAACCGAGCGTTCTACGGGATACACTCCCTCTGGTAGTTGTTCGCCCAAGACACCCAGAACATCAACCGCTCGCAAAACCATGTCCATGAGCGTTCTCGGGATACACTCCATGGGTCACTGTTTCGCCAAAGAACACCCAGTACATTCGGGATACACTCCATGGGTCACTGTTCGCCCAGACACCCAGTACATTCGGGATACACTCCCATGGGTTACTGTTCGCCCAAGAACACCCAGTACATTCGGGATACACTCCCATGGGTAACTGTTCGCCCAAGAACACCCAGTACATTCGGGATACCCTCCCCCGGGTAAACTGTTCTCCCTTGAACACCCGATATACCCTTACTCGACCATCAGTGTCAACGAACGTTCATAGTGTCGGTCGTTCGGCCCTCAAAGCGTTCGTCATTTGGTTTCACTTCTCGACCATTCAGTGTCAACGAACGTTCAGTGTCGGTCGCTCATCCTCAAAGCGTTCGTCATTTGGTTTCACTGCTCGACCATTAGTGTCAACGAACTTTCATAGTGTCGACTGTTCGGCCTCAAAAGCGTTCGTCAGTTGGTTTCAACCGCTCGACAACCCATATGTGCAAGCATTCACACAGTCAACCGTTCGGCCTTGCCCTTTGGATTCGATCGCTCGACAATCAATGTAGACGAGCGTTCAAACAATCGGCCTTTCGGCCTCGCCCATTGGATTCGAACGCTCGACAATCAATGAATACGAGCGTTCAAACAGTCGACCGCTCGGCCTCGCCCTTTATATTCGAACGCTCGCAATCAATGTGTACGAGCGTTCAATCGACCGTTCACCTCGCCCTTTGGATTCGAACGCTCGACAAAAGCTGAGCGTTCAAAAAGTCGACCGCTCGGCCTCGCCCTTTATCAATGAATACGAACTTCAAACCGTCGTCCGGCCTCCCTTCGGTTTCTAACCTGCTCGGCCATACATATCCTCACGTTCGGCCTCACTCATTCTAGCTTTTTGGTCGTTAATCTCCACCTCTTCTTGATCCCTCAAACTCCACTGCTCGTTCATCCTTGATTTAAAACGTTCAATTCACACATGAACGACAACCAGAAACACGCTCCCCCAACACAGCGAATACAGCTTCCATCAACTCATAAGTTTATAATTACCACGTCCGTAAAACGGAACGGTTAACTCAGACTTGGGGGCATGTTATGTAGTAGATATTTTTTCTTAAATTTATATTTATTACATAAAATATCTTAGATATTTTAGACGGTTGGTTACTTAACCACATTTTTAGGTAAGGTGGTTATTTTTATTTTGGCTTATAAATCAATTGACAGGGTCAAGTCCAGGTACGTTCTCTTTATGTCTAGAGACTCTAAATAATATTTCAGAGCAGTATCATAATCACTCTCTTGAGAGCTGAGGCTCCATAACTCACATTTGACTTGAGCGTCGGAGTATCTTTGCAGATACCTCACACCGGAAAATATCTACACCGAAACACTAACTATTACACCTACCACTAGATTTCATGAGATCCTAATTAAATATATTTTTGTACGTCCTAATTCCGTTTTAAATTACTTTAATTTTATGTGAATAATTAAATAAATCATTTTAAATGACAATAAAAATATGATTGTCTTCTTCTAATAATATCCATTGAAATATGTAAGGTCCTCGAAAACTGTGTGGGCTGTGGGGCATTATTTTCTGAGGCAGCCAGGCCCAAAGGGCCAAAGGCACCATGACCTTAAAAGGGGTTCCTTCATTCTCCAACTCTGAACTCATTTTCCAGTTATTCTTTCTCTCTCTAAACTCAGTTCCATTCTCCTCTTCTTGCTCTGACTTCTCTCTACTTTTTCACCACTTTCTACCGTTTAAATTTCAAATAGGTGGTATTCTTTCACTCACAGAGTTGAGGGCTTCCATTCTATCCGATTAGATTTTCATTTGGACGGATAAGTCAAATTCTCCACTCTTCTTGATATTAGGGCATGCAACTTTACTGGATTGCATGGAGCTCATTTTGATCCTCTGTCTATTTTAGCTCTAAGAGCTGTTTTCCATCACCAATTAGGTGGTTGTAGGTCACGTTTGGATTTTCGTTGAGAAGGCACTGTTAGGCATTTTAGTTGGTTGTATTGTTTGACTTCCAGGTAGGTGAGCTGTTAACAATTTTAGATGATGTATGATATGCTTGTCTGATTTATTTTGCTTTTTACTGTTTTTGTTGTTTTGGTGCTGAACATGTTTTAAATTGTGTTGGTTGAAAATGAAGAAATTTTGTGATCATGCTATACTGATGTTGATATGAACCGTGAATTGGATTATTAGGAACTGGTATTGATACAATGCTGTCTTTTGAATGCTTAGAAGAAATGAATTCTGTTAAATAATTTATTAGGAAATAACCAGGTGAATCATTGAATTTTATAACCTATGAAGAGAACTAAGGTAGTCAAAATCTGAAATTTTGTATTTCAAGCTGTTAGGGTCAGTTTAGATAACTTGGGTAAGTTAATTGTGACTCATTAGGAGTGTTAAAAGTGTTAAAAATAATTTATAAGTGGTAGATTCAGAATTGAGTACCTAGGTTGATGAAATTGAGGGTTTAGAGTTTAAATCAACATTAAATCACTAGATAATAAGATTAGAAAAAGTATTAGAATCAGTTATACAAGTTTATTTCGTCATATGGGTTAAGTTTGGAGTGTTAGAAACTCATTAAAGTGTCTAAGATGAATCAAACCAGAAAAATCACGTTGCTGTCAAAAACTGATAAGAATAATCGATTATCTCACTTGATAATCGATTATTTTAGTTAGAGAGTTGTATCCTCTTCAAAGCTCTCGCAAATATCGATTATCACTATGATAATCGATTATTGTCGTCGAAAATCATCCAGGCATAGTTTTTGGTGGTTTTCGGGGTTCCGGATATCATTTTTGGACGTTCTTTAGGTCGTTTTAAGGGTTTGGGCCTTTTCGGAACTGTTGGTGATAGTTTCAAGTTATTTTCCTGGTCTAAGTATCAGTTTAAGGGTTTTTGTGTTATTTAGTGGGTCTTCTTGGACTGTTATTGTCTGTTATGTACATGGAATGGTTTCATGTGATTTTTGATGAACTTATTAAGTTGTTTTGTGGTCTTTTGAAGTAAATTATTATATTATCTATGTTTGTATGCAATGTAAAGTGAAAGTATGTGTATTGTATGTGAATTATAGTTTGGAAGTTGTATGAAACAAAGTTGTGATTGGCGTAAGTGTAACAGTATGATTGATGGACATAATTCCATGGATCTCAAAGGGAGGTCACATGGTGGTGCCCTATGTTATGGACGTAATTCCATGGATCTCAAAGGGAGGTTACATGGTGGTGCCTAATGTTTATTGGACGTAATTCCCATGATCTTCAATGAGAAGATTCATGGTGGTGCCCTGATATTTAGAATGATTTGCAGGGAGCTCAGTCTTGGGGGGTTTTCCTGACGCTCCAATGGTCTTTCATTCTCAAGTAGAGAGGGATTGATCCATGTGGTGAGGAGTAGCAGAGGTCCTAGTCTTGGTGTGCTTCTAGTTAGCCCAAGGTGATGATAACGGACTAACCCTCGTGAGTGTGGTAGGGTGAAACTCATTGACAATGGCTTTGCAAAGCAGTAGAGGCCACCACGAGTGCATAACCCGCCATAGCTCGGCAATCATTCTAGTCCGAACAAGTCAAGTTTAAGTGTAACAAGTCAAGTTTGTATGGATAGTATCTGTATTTAACTGTCTATTGTGTATGATTGCTATAACATGACTTTTATATCTAGCTCACCCTTGCTTGTGTGTTTGTTTTGCTTGGGTATGCTTTCTTTTGCAATGATCATCCATTTGGATGAGAGCAGAGGCGGATGAGGTGCCTCTGGAGCAGGCTTTGGAGGAAGACGATGTTGCTGCTTAGTCTCCTCAGGGTTCTATAATTGTTTTTTTGGTATTTGGAATTACTATTCAGTTGTTATGAATCCACCTGTGGTTCTTACCCTTTTGAAATACTCCATTTGCTTAAGTTTTAAGTTCTGCCTCGTTTTGGGATGACTGTAAGCTTAACTTTATTTAAGTCTACTCTAACTGTTTCTCTTATATAAATGTGCAACTTACTATGTTATATGTTCATATATATAATCTGGATGTTACAAAATATATATTCATACAAATAAAAATTTTCAAATTTATTAATTTTATTTGAAATTTTAAAATTTATAACAATGATCATGTACTATTAATAATTATATATATAGAGATTGGGATTTAGATATGTGCGAAATATGATTAATAATTATATAGGATGTTTTTAGCATGTACTTCAAAGGTTTCACTCTACGCCTCCAGTTTTCAAAAATTCCCCCATAATTTGTGAGGTTGTTGTGTATNATGTACTGGGTGTTCTTGGGCGAACAGTTACCCATGGGAGTGTATCCCGAATGTACTGGGTGTTCTTGGGCGAACAGTGACCCATGGGAGTGTATCCCGAATGTACTGGGTGTTCTTGGGCGAACAGTGACCCATGGGAGTGTATCCCGTAGAACGCTCATGGACATGGTTTGTCGAGCGGTTGATGTTCTGGGTGTTCTTGGGCGAACAACTACCAGAGGGAGTGTATCCCGTAGAACGCTCGGTTTTCTGTTGGCCGTCTACTGTGACCTGCATAAGATATACAATATATAAAAATATAAAATGTTTTAAACCTGGCGGTCGAACGTCAATGGTAGAGCGGTCGTTTCGATAAGTGGTCGAGCTGTAGAGGTCGAGTTGTCGAACATCAGGGAGGCTGAGTATTGGACGCTTTAGGCCGAGCGTTCGTGAAAATGAATGCTGGAATGCTTGAGACGCAAATCGTCGAACGACTGAGGCGAAAGGGTGGAGGCCAAGCGGCTGACCGTAATTGAGACCTACAGTTGAACAACTGAGGCAAGCGGACGAACGACCCAAGGCTTGAGTGCTGGTGTAGATGTATGGTTGAACAATAGAGGCCGAATGTGAGGCCGAATGGTTGAAAACCAAAGGGATGCCGAACGGCCGACTGTTTGAACGCTCGTACACAGGGGTTGTCGAGCGTTCGAATCGAAAGGGCGAGGCCGAACAGGAGTATGGCCGAACGATTGAGTGTTGAGATCGTGCATGATCGAACGCTAGAGGCCGAACGTCAAGGAGATGGAATGATGGCCGAATGATCAGTGA
>NW_025912262.1:0-18554 GCF_018835915.1 Vigna umbellata
ATGATGTTTAGATTCAATATTGATTGGAATATTCAATTATGGAGTGCGACATTGTAGAAGAAGCCATTGAGTTCGACTCAAGTTATATGCTAAGTTGTGAACCAGTAGGGCTTCCAAAGAATAGACATGAAGGTAAATGTGATGTTAAGGGTGTTTGAGGAGTGAAGATTGAAAGTGTTAGTAGAAAAGAAGTTAATCAAGCTCATTTGTACATCTTTAACAACACAAATGATTTTATTCCTTACATTTCGTAACACATTGATGAAATAAAGTCTGCACACCCATAGATGAGTGAAAAATGGTCACTTCATAAACATAATATAACTTTCTTAACTTGGTTTAAGAAAATGATTTACATGAATCCAAATGTTTGAGAGTCTATATAGGTTAGTTCGTGGACCTAACACCAATGTGGTCACATACGACGAATACTAAATAAACAATTATTGTTTTTATTCAAAGCTGGAAGATGACAAAATTAGGATGTACACTTTGCTAGTTCTAAGGATAAAAATCCAATTACAACATTCATGAGTTATTTCGAATTAATAAAAGAAATATGAGAAGTTAACTATGTCAGTTTTAGAGTTAGAGTTTTCGAGTGTAAATGGGTTGACAAGAATTCTAGTGTGGTGACAGATGACCTCAAGGTCACTTTGGTGGACCTTAACAAGATGAGTTACATCGATAAACCATTTATTACGTCTATTCAAGTAAGATAAATATTTTGTCACTGATCCAGCGAATTATAAATGGTTAGTGGTATTGGAAGGTAGAATCATGCACGTAAATGATGATGAAGACTCTTGAGATATACTTGAGACAATGTCTTTCTCATTAAGAACCATTGAAAATAAGGTTGATGACGTAGCTGATAAAATCCATGCAATTTGAAGTGATTATAACTAAGTCATATGAGGAAAAACAATTCCCTAATAGGTGTTTTTTTATTATTTTTGCCACATTTACAATTTCTTTATTTTGTTTGTTCTAAATGTATAGAAATAATTTGTTTTTTTCATCATGTATAATTTACTAACATTGTGTTTTTAGGTATGACAAGCTCCAAATTAAGAAAGAGTGGATATGGTAGATCCGTGACTTGGTTACCTGATTTCACATCCTATCTGATTGCCATGAAGATGTTGGTTGATGAAGATTGCTTTAAGGAGGCTCCTTCAACATAAGATGATCTCGATGATGAGTTGATGAAGCTTCTTCAAAGAGGTAGACTCCATGATGATCAATGAAAGTACTGGAAGAAAATAAAGATGAAGAGATGAAGATCTTGGTGTTGTATGGTCTTGGTAGATGTTCCTCTACGAGGTTAGGTGTTGTATGGTCTTGGTAGATGTTCCTCTACGAGGTTAGGCCAACCATGAAGGAGGAGGAATGAAGAAGTCTAGAAGAAATATCCATGAAACCTATAAATAGAAGATCTCTCAAGAAGAAAATCAAGAGGATAGCTTAAAAGAATATAAAAGAAAAGCTTACAACGATATATTCATCCTAAAAAGAAGAGAAAGAGCTCAAGAAAAAAAATACATTTGAGCTGTAGAAAAGAAAAGAGAAGAGAAAAAGAAAGAGATACTCTCAAGCTTCATTGTCATATTGCTTACCATTGTAAGAGAGAAGAGAGAAACTACTGTGGGTGTGTAGACTGTTTTGTACTGTACTCAAATCCTCTGTGTGAGAGAAATAGTCTGAAGTACTTGTAAGCAATTGTTGATTCGAATTCTGCAGAGAATTAAAACAGTTATAACTAAACTCTATTTGAGTTGAAGAATCTTGGCAATGTTGCTAAGTACTTCCAAGCTTTATATTTATGAACTTACAAGCTAAATGATTATAACTAAACTCTATTTGAGTTGAAGAATTTATGTAAACCTTCAATCCCTAGGTGTGTCTTTTCATCCGCTCGGTGAAATGCAGTTATGGACGTCCATACCTCCTCATTCAACTTAAGATTAACTCCTTTAACTCTAGAACATAAGATGTCATCAACAATCTTAAGATTTGCATATAATACATTGACTAAATATGGATACCAAACACCATCGAATTCTAATAAAGTCTTGAAACCTTGGTGCTTCATCCAATCTTGAAAGCTAAAGCCTCCTCAAAATTATTATTCCAAAGTCATATATTAGAGTAATTTGACTTGTATCATAGCAGAATTTGATTAATATAGTAATGATAATGTCATGGTACTAAATGCTAAGTATGTCAAGTGATCTTTGCAATGTTTAAACCAAGTATGATTTACAAATCTAAACATTGAAATTACCATGTATTATGTAGCAGAAAACATGATAGATGTACTATCAACGTTGCAGCAGAGTAATAAGTGCATAAATATAGTCAAAATGATGCATATTACACTTTATACCATGGTATTCAATGTGAATTTGTGCTATATGCAACAAATAACATGAATTTTACTCAAAACATGAATTTAATACAATCTTAGACTTGTGCAGCAGACCAAAAATGCAGCTAGATGCACATTAAAACAGAGTTTGTCACATAACCGATTACATTATTGATTTAACATATTAAATTCTACAATAATGGTCATTTAATATATTTTAATTTGTTAAAAAGTGCAGTAATGGTCTGAACAAAACATAATGATGTCTGAGTTTATTTCACTCAAGTTTTGATATGAAAAAACATCTTTCACTATACTGAATCATGTTAGTAGCTTAAGAACAAGTATGTAAAGTAGTTTTTGCTACTATGCATGAATATTGCATAACAATGAGTATTGAGTCATATTACCAAGTGCTAAAGAACAAACTTACCATACTATAAGAGGACAAACTTGATAGTCCAATATATTTAAGCAAGAATAAATCAGTTCACTCAATCATACATGATAGTTAGTATCAATTTGAGTTGGCACAACTTTCAAACACAATTCTTTCTGTTTTAATCGATTATCAAACTTATGTAATCAATTATATTGACACTTAATCATATTAGTCATCCATTTGCCATCCTTAACAGATTATGTTACTTATATAACATATTATGATTTTCTCTCTGTTTTAATAAGTTATGTAACTTATATAATCGATTATAACAGAGTGATTTGCTCCTGTTTAGCTTTCTAAGTGTTCAGGCTAAATCTAACCGATTATTATACTTATGTAATCGATTATTTATACTAGATTTTTGATTTGTTTTAGTCTTGATTCACTTATCATTAATGAATTCAAACATCTAGCACTAACATAGTAAAAATATAAGCAATTGTTATGCCATTTTGTTGTGCAAGAAACCATTTAAGCAATTTAGCTATTCATCACAATTTACAAAAAAAAATTAAAAAACTAAAAAAAATGTCAAATAAATATAAATATAAAGACTTATGTGTCTAAATATATATATTTTAACAACAATTCTACATAACACAATTCTCAACACCTTTGTCCTCTTTAAGGCGGTTCGCAAGCTTAACTTTTCCGAGCTATATAATAGACAAATGAAATAGTTCATGCATACAATAGATTTGCAGGAAAAAAAATTACTCACTGCTTCTGGATAAAAAGAACTTCAAAATAGTTGTTTTTTTTATAAAATTAAATATCTTTTAGGATATTAAATTTGATAAAGAAATCCATGCATTAAAAATAAATAAAACTGGAGTGATAAAAGTAACCACAGGAACGACATTAAAAAGGGAAGTAGCAAATGTTGCTGATACCCACGCCAGGAAGAGGTGAGAAGTAGAAAATAGAAGTCAAATTTTCTTTCTTGAAAAATGTCAAATACAACTTAAGAATCTCCAAGTGATGAAATTTTTCAAACTTAAAATCAGTCTTTTAGGACGAGTATGTGTAAATATTAATGTTTTAGGACATTTTTAATATATATTAGATAATTGGACTTAAAGTTGTATTTTTCTTTTAATTATTAGTTGTTAGGTTAGTTGAGTGAATTTATAGAAACAGAAATAGGATGTATTAGATTTTCATAGTCTAGCTTATTTTAGTATAGACTTAACCTAATTTTCGTCTTACCAAGGGTAATCTAGTTAGCTCGTTAATAAGAGGATAGTATATTAGTTTCTTTTTGTTGATTTTAGTTTAGGACTTTATCAAGTTTTTACTTTTTTTTATTCGTTCAAAAAGACCATATCCTTTCTAATAGCAAGTTACTTACACTAGTGCAGAAAGGGGAAACAACACCGGTTCTTTTGGGCCATAGACAGCGGTTTCTGAACCGAGACATATCTAGGCGAGATAAAAAGTGATAGCCTATTTGCCTCGGTTCTTGGACCGAGGCATAAAAAGACAGAATTTTGACTCGGTTGAAAGTTAACCGAGGCCGTAGGTTCTTTTGTTTTTATTCCAACGGTCTCATTCATGTGCACCAGCATCCACTCTACTCTTCTCATACTCTAGTGCTGCACATTTCCTTTTTGTCATTTTCCATGTGCCCTTGCTGCTGTTGTCCATCACGTACACACATTTCTGCTGGACATTCTACTCATTTCTTTTTGGACACCATTGTTTGCTGGCCGAAGCTGGAGCTGGAGCGTGAAGTGTAGTGTGCTTGACTTCCACCATGCCGCCACACTCCTTCTTCTTCTCCACGGGACACTCTTCTTCTCCAAAGTTGGCGGCTGCTCTCCCTTCTTCAATCACCATTCAAAAACATCATCAACCAGCCGCTCCATCTTCTTCTAGCCGCTCCATCTTCTTTTGTAATTGATCAGGAGCAATCCAGAACAGAGAACAGATAACTGATTTCAAAATTAACATACCCAATTGAACATCAGAAAGAGCAATTTTAACATACCCAATTCAATTCAAGATCATAAGGAGCAATCCAGAACAGATAACTGATTTGAACATACCCAATTGAACAGATAACTGATTTTAACATACCCAATTCAAGAGCATCCACTCTCCGAGCTGTCTTCGCACTCGTGTAAGCCGCACACCTTCTTTGCATCTTCTCTGCATACCCAATTCAAGCATCTTCTCTGCACTCCCTCATTCCGATCATCGCCACTACACGAACCTTCAAAGTGTCCGGAACCTTCACATGTGCCACCTCCACAAACCCCTCTCTGCTTCCACACCTGGACAAATTGCTCTTCCGCATGCAACCACCCCGACCCATCTTGAAGAAACCACTCCCTCTCAGACCTCGGTTCGAACCCCGACAAACAGTCGCACCGCTTGAAGGTTGATGCCTCCCCTTCTCGCAGAAACGCCATCGCTGTAGGACGTCCTCGTCGCGACCTCGCCGCCACCTCGTCACGACCTCGCCGCCACCTCGTCGCGCTTGCCGCCAACATTGAGTCTGTCGTGGTGAAGAAAGAGAGAAGAAAGAAGATGGAATTTAAACCCTTTTAGAAACCCCACCGCTGCAGAAACGCCATCGGTCCAGGATCCCCTCGCCGCGACCTCGCCGCCACCACATCGCCACCTCGTCGCGGCCTCACTGCGGTCTCGCTATGACCACGCCGCAACCTCGCTGCGATCTCGCCGCCACCTTGCTGCCACCTCGCCGCCACCTCGCCGCCACCTCTCCATGCCTCGCCGCACTCGCCGTACTCGCCACAGGCGCCGTACTCGCCACACTCGCCGCACTCGTCTGCCGTGGTGAAGAAGCTTTATGCTGCTTCTGGGTTTCGTAGAGGATGCTGCTTCTGGGTTTCGTAAAGGAGAGAAAAGAATGGACCCAAGTCGAAATTAGGGTAAATTACCCTTTTGATTTCGGAATATGCCTCGGTTGGTGAGAGGACCGAGGTAGTTGGACAATTTCAAAAAATTACAGGAATAAATTACAGGAATATGCCTCGGTTTTGCTTTTAACCGAGTTAATTTTGCTTTTATGCTTCGGTTCTTTTGTAACCGAGGCGTATAAATTCGTCAAAATTTCAAAAATGCCACCACCTCTATATATGCCTCGGTTTTCTTAAAACCGAGACGTATAACCCGTTTTCATATCTCTTATTTGCACTAGTGTTAGTTCTTTAGATATTCATTTTAAACATTTCTATGATAATCTTCTCTCATGAAAATTCTTCCAACTTTTAATAAGCTTCGATGCAACAAAAGCTATAAATGAGCAACCAGTTTTGGAAGTGGCCAGTGCAACTAAAGCTAGAATTAAATCTGATCAACTTGCACTTGAAGGGAGAAGGCCGTGAGCTGAAGCTTATGCCAAATGACCATTAAAAGGTTGAACCAAGCTGTGGTGACCTAATGTTTCAAGTTAAGGACTCCAATGAACAATTTGAAGAGCTGGAGCAACCTATCACATCCAGTAAATGAAGACAGATTCACTTGCTAGACTTGCTACTCGCTGGACAAGATCAACCAAATGCACTGGACAGAGGAATTTACATTGAAGTCTACCTACTGTAGGAAGTCCTTTTAACCTGTACTTGTAGGTTAAACCATGTTTATAGGTAACTAGCTATAAGTAGTGAAATCTGTAACAGTGTGGAGTTCGGGAGATTTGTCTACGAAGCTTGGGCAAAGAAGGAAAGATTCAAAGTTGCTGAACAAGGAGAGCTAGAGACATACCTTTTAACAGCATTTAGTAGGATCATTTATTTATTTTGTCATAATTTAAGAAAAAAAAAAACGCTGTATAATTGTATATAGCTTACTAAGTATTTAATATAATGCATGCAAAGATTGTTCCATATATTTCAATAAGCTATAACTATTCACAAAATGGTTTTGTGCAAGGTAGAGAAACATGAGAGGCTGCATCTAACTACATCTGAAACTATACATTTTTTTAACAAAAAAATGGTTGGTCCTCAAGTTTTTGACACACTAAGTTGAAACTCTTATTGTAGTATGGCAAGTATGAAGTGTGCTATTAGGGTTAGGACGTATAAGCTGTTTGCTTAAGTAAAAAGAAAAATAATATTTTCACACACACATCACATTCATCTTGCATTACTGCTCCTTTACATGCATGCCTACATCAATTTCTTTCCACTATTATTTTCAATGTCATTCATTTGATGATCTCACCTATTCCCAAAGATTCATTTAAGAGCCTTTGTTTACAGTGTTGCTATTACTATTCACCTGGTTATTGCTAACATGATCACTCTTATCGTTGGCAGAGACTACAACAACCTCAGTCGTACTTAATTCTGTCTCTGATAACACCAAATCAGTTTGTGGTTTAATTTCTTTGCTTTTACTCCACAGCACCATGTACAAGCCACACACAATTAGCGATGCGCCAAGTACACTGAACATATTAAAAAATAAATAAAAATCAGTCATACACACACTAGAGAAATTAACACGATATAATCTTGTATGCGAGTTTTTTTTTCCTTCTCAGCAATAACACACAATATAGAAGAAGAGTAAAATAGCATAAAGTACATAATTATGATGCTACCTTTTAATTAACTACCAATTCATAAATATATATCGTTTTTTATCTTCTCTATTTAAGGTTTACCACAAGTTACCAACAATTTTACCAAACAAGGTCTAAATGTTTATTAAGTCAAAATATGGTGCAAAAGAAATAGTGTATACCTTCCAAGGTATAGTTTCTCTTGTAATAAGAGGGGAGCAGTGGCAGCCACGAGCACAAGCTCAAGGGGATTGAATACAGATACATATAATGGACCTTTCTTCCGTACACACCATGAAGTGATAATATTCACAAATGCAGTGACTGCAATTCCCTGCCACAGAATTTTAGTTTCCAAATATGAAATATAAGTAAATGGCAAATTTCCATTTCATTTTGGAGTTAGCTAAAGTATGAGAAAAACAAGCGGAAAGAGAGCGCAATAGGTAAAATGTGATGAAAATTGAAAATATGAAGAAAATAAAATAAAAATGATATAGAAATTGAATAATTGTTATTAGCGTACCGAATAGAGTGTCGCCAAAATCCTAATAGCTGAAGGCAACTTCCATTGATTCCAATCTTTTTCAACACAAAGGGCAAAGAGTGTGGCTTGTACTGCCGCCATTGAATTCATTAACGATGTACTTGAGTGGTGGCTTGGATATTCCTTACTCAGCTTAGCCTATATTGTACATTCACAGCTTCAGCATTAATATGTATCCAAAACCACACCAAACACATGCCTACTTGTATTAATTAAAGAAAAAAGGGCACATCATATATATAACATGTCTAAGTACTCAACTTACTAGAATGAGAAAAAAACGAGTCAAGAAAAGTAAACTGATGGGTATAAAAGTTTTCTAATTTTTTATGCTCAAACAATGCTACCTTCTTGAAGGAATACCAAACAAAATTACAGAGTGTGTTAGAGGTTATATATATATAGTAGTTTCTTCATGTTTTTTGGTTTAAATTTAACACGGGTGAAAGGAAGTGTTGGTTTTTAAAGTATAAGAGACAAAAGAATGAAAGGAAAACTGATATATTTTAGAGTGTGTTAAAGGTTATATTGTAATTTCTTCATGTTTCTTGGATTAAATTTAACACGAGTGAAAGGAAGTGTTGGGTTTCAAAGTATAAGAGGCAAAAAAATTAAAGGGAAACTGATATATTTTATTGAGCTTAAGTAATAAATATTTATATTACAGAATTTGTAACTGATTTGAGAAATATCTACTAAACCTAATTAATTAAGTAATCCATAAAATCCTCCTAAGAAATAGGATAGGAATATATTTTTATTTAACTTATTTGACTTCTTCAACCAAATATTGTTTGAGTCACAAAATTCCAACAATCTCTTCCTTGACTCAAAGTCAGCATACACTAAGTTTTTTCATCCTTGACCGTATCATCTAAAGTTCCTTCACTTTTGGAAGTCCCGATTACAATTTCTTGCTTAGTCTTCATGTCCTTACAATCTTCCGCAAATATCTCATTTACTTGTAGTTGTTCTTTTGCCTTTTTTGCATTTTCAGCTTCTGCTTTAGGAAGAGTTGTCGTATGATGTTTTTCTTCCTCTAAATTTTCTAGTTTAATTTGACTTTCACCAACTATAATACCCACTAACACTACTTTCTTGTCATTCAGAGGTGGGGTTCTTTTACGTCTTCTGACATCCATATGTATTAACTGCAACTTGTTTGTTGCTCTCCAAGATTTGTCTTTTGGAAAAGGCAACCTTGTTTGTTTTCCATATTGCAAAGTTGCGCATACGGGTGATTTCTCTTCTAGTTTGGGAAGCCCTTGTACCTGCATATTGTCTTCAACCTTGTGCACAACAAACTGCTCTTCATCAATCAAATTCAAAGCAAAGCTCTTGCCTTTCATTTGAACTCTAAATAATTCTTTATTATCTGAATCTTTAATCATGCAGGTTTTATCTTCAAATAGAAGTTTATAGCCTTTCTCTAGAAGTTTGCCAACACTCAACAAGTTTTGGTCAATTTCAGGAACGTATAGAACATCGGTAATTAATTTCAAACATGTGCAACCTTTGATCGCGATGGTTCCTTTGCCTTTCACTGCTATTTTTGCTCCGTTTCCAATTCTGACATTTGTATTGTAGGTTGCATCAAAATCTTTGAATAATTCTTGATCGTAAGTCATGTGGTTTATGCAACCACTATCAATTAGCCAACTTTCTTTTGATCTTGCAGTAGCAAAGCAAGAAACAACAAAAAGTTCTTCTTCTTTACCCTCTTCAACAACAACTTGTACATTCTCTTGTGTTTTTTATGACTTGCAGATTTTCTCCACATGCCCTAATTGTCCACATTTATGGCATTTCACATCTGGCCTCCACCAACACTTTGTATGTGGATGATTGTTTTTCTTACAAAAAGGGCATGATGGAAAAACATGAGAGGATTTACTATCATTTTTGTGGTTGAAAGACTTACCCTCTTTTTTCAGAAATTTAGTTGCCAAAGTCCCTTCAATATGACATTCTCCTCTCATGAGTCTTCTTTACTCTGGAGCCTCAAGTGCGGTCAAAAGTTCTACCAATGTCATTATCAACAGATCATAACTCTCGGTAATTACTGACGGCTTATAGTTGTCGGTAATTATCGACGGCTAGTCTATTAGTAAATGTTTTTCAACAAGTATTTATTGACGAAATTTTGTACGTTGATAATTCGTCTAAAAGTTGACATCAATGATGAATTTTGATAGTTACCGACGAATATATTATGTTAGTAAATCAAGTTTTTTTTGTAGTGTTTCGCATACCAATCTGAGTACAAAAACAATCTTTTAAGTCTTTGAATTTAAGTTTGTTTAAAGGAAACAAGCTTAAAAAATACATTGTGGCCATTTTACAAATAAAAGACAATTATTTAAGTCCGTTAGTCTCGTAAGAAACTTAAATAATCAGTTTTTAAGTTTGTCGTTGAGTAACAGACTTAAATAGTCCCTTTCTAAGTTTGATCAAAGACCAAAAAACTTAAATAAGCGCATTTTGACATTCGTTGATCGCCCAATAGACTTTAATTGATGTTTTCAAGTCTATTGATTCTACAATGAACTGAGGTTGATGTTTTGACTATCTCAAAATTTTATTTGCAACCTTCCACACACAGATTTACACAACACATAATCAACTCCCTCCTATTCACAACACATTTTCAATTATGCAAAATAGATTTGTTAGCTCCATCTCCTACAACAACAACAACATCCACTTCCAACAACAATGACATAGTGAAAAGCGGACCAAGGGTGACTAGTGTTGGTGTTGACCTAAATCGTGGAACTAAAAGGAGAAGAAGAAATACAATGACAAACCATCATATCTCGCTGATAACTAGCTCCGTTTTAGCTGGTGTTGGGGTTTTAGATGTGTAATGCAGCAATGTCGATGCAGGATGAGGTTAAGCAAAGGAGCTACAATGATTGTGAACGAGAAGCCTTACATAAAGAAGAGGCGCCACTCATGCTTCTAGTAACTCCGGTGATGGTAGAAATTTGATTCCAACAAGTCAACAATGATAATGAATCTAGGAGGGTATAACTCGGTAGTTGAATCTCGTGGAATGGCAAAGAAGAATCTCATTTATTTTGAGGAAGAAAGAGAAGACTTAGGCATGAAAAGAAAATAACCCATATATAGCATCTGTTTTATTTTGAAGACTTGGTCAACAATTGACTTAAAATTTAAGTTTGTTAGTCAATAATAGACTTAAAATCTAAGTTTGTCGAATCTAAGTCTATTTTAAAAAATAGACTTGAAAAACACAAAATAACAAACTAGGAAAGTTTGTTTTGGGGTAGCTATACCCAGTTAATGCGAGGATTCCTCATCAAAATAGAGAAAAAGTTTGAACAATATCCATGAAAACATGTTTATTTGTCATTCCTAGTGACATCTCTTGTGATAGATGTAATTCCCAAGCAATCCATTTATCCATCTTGTCTACAAGACGTGCTTAAAATTCTTTCATTTTACTTCTTCTCTTTATTCTTCAGGTTTAATGCAATAAATCCCACCCTATTATCGTGTGCCTTAGTTGTTTGAAGCATTTGAAGTTCTTTAGTTCTTGTTGAGTTCTAAACTTCCTCCAAGGTAGTAGTTTGTTCCTTTTTGAACAACAAATAATCCTTGAAATGCTCAAACTTCTTATACAAAAATATTGAGGAACAATAAAACCTTGTCTTCTCCATTTCCTCATTCTTCTTCTTCTAGCTTCATTTGGATATTTTCAAGATCATCTAGAACCTTATTAAAATATGTTAGTTGTTGGACCGTCCTTTTTTATTTTTTCATCATGAGAGAGTATAATTATTGTTTTCAAGACAATCTATGCACTATGATTTCATCATATATAATTATTTGAGCTTCATCTATATTGTTTTAAAAAATCTTTCCTTCATGACTTTATTATGGTGTTGATTTCTTTTTATTGATCATACTAGTCATTTCTTTTTGGTACAGAGAAGATGAAATGTTCACCTTGTCCTTTAGTACAACCTTGTTTTATCAATTCTTAATCGTGACTTTTTCTTCTTTTTTATTTCCATAGATGATACCAGTTGTTGGATTATTTGGAGAGAAAAACATTAATATTTAGATGTAACATGTGTATATATATAAAAGCAAAAGGAAACATATACCTGAATGATGAGCCACACTGAAAAACTGAAGCAACATCCAATACCACTTAGAACACCTATCCATTCTTTTCCATCAGATGCTCTTATCTCATTATTGTCTTTTTTATGCATGAGATTAATGTGAATATTTTTCCAAATATTTATTTCTACTCCTTT
The DNA here is from genome assembly GCF_018835915.1 of Vigna umbellata. The sequence continues at coordinate 12,190 of NW_025912262.1, forward strand.
AAAGAATGACAACATCATTGTCCCATTAACTCCAATTATCGTTCCCATCACCTTAGCTTTCCCTGCGGTGGTTTGCAAATTTAACTTTTCATAGCTACAAAAAAATCAGAAATCACTACAATACTTTTGAATTCTCTTCCCTCAAAAAGTAAAATAGCACATGAGTGTAAAAATTGGTGAGTGGTGACTACCTACCCGCACAGGAAGGAGAGGATAAAAGTGATCACAGGAACCATGTTGAAAATAGCGTTAGCATATGTTGCTGATACCAACGCTATGGCGGTGAAAAAAAGATTTTGGAATAAACTCCCTCTGTTCATTTATATCATCAACAAACATTATTTGAATTCAAGTTATTTTATAAATTAATTTAATAATAAGAACAAAGAGGTGAATGCTGAATAGTTTGCATCAATTATACTCAAATAATCCGCAAAGAAATGTCATCAAGAGCACCCTCCATGTCAACTTTGGCCTGTTCTTTCTACTTTGATTATAAAAAAGAAGTAAAAAACATTGATTATCCAAAGATGCATAAATTATGATGTCAATATTATGAAATAAAACAACTTATGGTGTGTTAATTCACCTCTCAAAAATAAGAGCAAGAATAATAGTGATAGCTGCTCCGAAAATTTGACGGTAAGCAGTGAATACTTTAATGCTCATTCCATCAGTTATGGCGAGGCTAGTACTTACAGTATTTCCAGTATATGCAACCTGCACCAGCATCATCAGTAAGAGAGGCTTCAACTCTTGCACCACTTTCAATATACGGTTCATTGTATTGCCTTTTGTATGTTGGTTTGTTGAATGAAAGAAACAAAGAAAATGGAAAAAATAGGGAAATGTGTGTGGAGGTTCTTATATCAACAAACAAAGGTTATATTTGTTCACAGGGATTACTAGTTACTACTCAAACTATCATTCCTTCCATGCTCTTCCTGTATTAATTACACGGCTTTCCTAATCTGTATATGAACATAAAAATGTGTTAATTATGTATATTAAACATTGACGGATTTGTGATATTACTGTTAGGATTAAAAGGGTTGTCTTTTTATACAAATTATGTTCCTATCACGAATCCGTATATGTCAATCGCATCACACTCTTAAAGACCATGTAACTAGAAGATGTTCTCTAAATAATTAAATAGAAGAATAAATATTTAAAATTAAATTATACTCTCTTTTAACTTAACTAAAAGTTTTAGCTATTCAAACATACGTCGACATACAAGACGCTCCATTATTCTTGTTATCACTTAATAAATTAACTGCTGAACAGATAAACTAAACAATATACTGACATTATGGTTTAGAACGATGTCACTCTTGTCCGAATTCAGCTAATGACGACAAAATGAATAATGATTTTTGCCTAAAATCCCTTGAATAAGGAAGAAAGAATCATTTTCTCTTTATCTCTTTACATGAATACCAAACTAGACATATAATATATATATATATATACTATAAGTATTATATATATATATATATAGTTATAGTATATGATATATATAGTATTATACGATATAGGTTTTTTTTAGTAGAATTCATCCAACATTAAATTTAAGTTAATTTTAAATTATCGTCTTTATTTTATCTTGGAGATAGACATCTCTTGATAATATGTACCTATAGGGTCCACACCAAGTTTGTCTGAAAAGCTTATCACAACAAAATATATTACCAATTATTCAGAACAGATAACTCTATAACAACGCACGAATTGTAACATATCCTCTACAGATTCTTTTTTAGTCAGCTATTCTCAAATTAATCTATTTGTATGTTATACTTAAGCCACTGATTATTTACGATGTAAAGGCAAGTTAGAGTTGTATGTATGGCTCCTGTCAACCCGTCCTAATTAGAGTTAAGTAATGAGCGAAAACTCCTCTGAGCGGAGAAAAATGACCTGTTAAATATGATGGAGCAGTGGTTTTAATGTAGGTACCAACCAGCACACCTCTTAAGATACCGATTACCACAACTAATTTTACAAACACCCACAACAAATGAAAGGCGAGTATACTCTGGCGTTTATTAACAAGTGTGTAGATAAACGGAAGGCCTATTGGGTTACCTAACTCGTCAAACCCCCCACTAACGTGGAGGGTTATTGTGTAGCTAGGCCCTTCCAAACCCAAAAGTAAACCATTTTGGTATCTCTTATGTTATGATAAGGTGATGACTGCACTCACTCTTAAGGGACCGCAAGCACCTTTTAACACAAGCTAAAAACTGTCTCGCTCCATACAAAAGTCCTGAAAATGAAACCCTATAGTTACATATGACAAGGTCTTAAGAAAAAAGAAAACCACAGACATAACTTGAAACCACCATCTTCCAACGATTGACAGTCTAAGTCTTTATACTGCTTCCATTCTCCAAACACAAAACCTAAGGGTTGCTCCTTGCGATAGATCTCTCATTAACTCTCTAGGATGGTTTCCATCAATATCTCCTCAAGAATTACGGTTTCAGTATTTGGGTGCAACGTGTTTGTCTTGTTTTTGAGCATTAGGAAAAAAAGCACCTTCATCAGGAAGATCAATATCCAGTAGAGAAATGCCCCTCTATAGGTAATGTTGGCTACCTCTTTTGGCTACAATGTCCTCACCAAGTTCATATAAACTAGGTGAGCAATGTGGAGGAAACGGACCATGATCGTATCATGGGGATCATGGAAGAACCAGTGTAGTAGTTACTAGAGCAAGGAGTTGTCCATCATCGAAGTTCACCATGATGTCATTAACTTTGTATCCTAAGGCATCTGGCTTGCAACACAAAGGAGGACGAGAATTTGAAGTGGGAGGGTTGAAATTGTAATTTAGTCATACGTGCTTCTTCTTATAAAACGCTGACAAAAGATAATTAAAAAAGAAAGAAAAAAAGATTATTGAGGCGGTAGACCATTTCCTCTTTAAGACTATCATTGCCGCCCTTCGGTTAGACAAGAACGTCTAATGGATAAGGCAGATGATTTTAGTAAATTTCGTTCGGACTTCACATAATCAAGAAGTAGTGCCCTCTTAGCAATATTTAAACCAAACTGTGTCTCAATTGTATATGTATATTATTTCCACTATAATTCTTATTTTTAGCTATAGCTATAACCGATTGACAATCATAGTGCATTGACATTGATGGGTTTGGTTTCATTTCAAGTGAAATGTTTGCAAAGAAGTTTTCCAACCACTAAGCCTCACTACCAGTCATTTCAAGAGCAACAAACTCAGATTCTATTGTTGATCTTGCAATATTTGTTTGTCTGACTGATCTTTAAGTAATTGCCAAGTTTGAATAAATAACCACTAGTGGATTTTGTCTCATCTGAATCAAAATATTTGTTAGCATCATGGTACCCTTCTAGTACAATAGGAAATTCACTATATTTAATGATATAATTTATTGAACCTCTTAAGTATCTTATAAGCCTTGTAAGTGCATTCCAATATTCCTGATTTGGACATTAGTGTACCTACTCGATCTACCTATTGTATATTCAATATTAGGTCTAAAAACGTTTATCAAATACAATAAGCTCTCCATTGTCTGGGTATACTAAGGTTAAGATATATATTCTTCTTCATTTTTCATTAATTTAGAATTAGCATCATAAGGGGTACTCACGGGTTTGAAGTCATAATACCTAAACTTTTTAACAAGTTTCCCAATGTATTGTTCTTGGGATAGTATTATACTATCTTCATTTCTTATGATTCTAACATCTAAAATTACATTGGCTTTATCCATGTCTTTCATTTCAAAGTTCGATCCTATAAACAATTTAGTTCTAGAGACAATGTCATTGCATGTGCCAAAAATTAACATGCCATCCACATATAAGCATATAATGACACAATCACCATTTTAAGAATTTATCAACATAAATAGGTGAAAACCATCACATAACAATATATTATCAAGTTTTTCATGTCATTTTTTAGGTGTTTGTTTCAACCCATACAAATATTTTAAAAGTTTACATACATTATTCTCTTGACTAACTACAACACACCCTACAAGTTGAGTCATATAACTTTGCTCCTCCAAATCCCCATTCAAAAAGACTGTTAGGGCTAACAATGCTCAACTGGAGGAAATTCTAGTCATAGGGGCAAAGGTGTCAAAGTAATCTATGTTAGGTTTTTTAATAAAACATTTTTCTACTAATTCTGCCTTATACTTCTCTGTAGATCCATTAGGGTGATACTTTTCTTAAAGATTCACTTACAACCAATGATTTTTGCTCCTTTAGGCAAGACTACTAAGGTCCAAGTATTATTTTTTTTGAATTGATTCAATTTTAGTTCTAATAGCCCCATAGTTTTGTATCAGAAGCATTAGTAGCCTATACAAACCTAGTTGAATCATTATTATCAAGATAAGCATAAAAATAATTACTAACGTAAGTATCCTTCCTTTGTGTTTTACTTCTTCTTAAATCCTCACACAAGGCATTACTATTATTGTTATCAACGGGTTCATACGTCTCACTAACCTTTAAGAGAAACACATGTTTAAAAAACTCAACATTTTTCATCTCCACTATAGAATTACTCTCAAGCATATCACTTTTAAGAACTAGAAAACCTATAGGCAACATTATGTTCAACATAGCCTAAGAACATGAAATTAGAGGTTTTACAGCCTATTTTCCTTTTCTTAGGATTGAGTAACATCACATTAGCTAGGCACCACCCATACTCTTAGATATTTAAGGTAAGGTTGATAACCTTTCCATAGCTTATAAGGAGATTTACCAGTTTTCTTATCANTTTTTTTGAATTGATTCAATTTTAGTTCTAATAGCCCCATAGTTTTGTATCAGAAGCATTAGTAGCCTATACAAACCTAGTTGAATCATTATTATCAAGATAAGCATAAAAATAATTACTAACGTAAGTATCCTTCCTTTGTGTTTTACTTCTTCTTAAATCCTCACACAAGGCATTACTATTATTGTTATCAACGGGTTCATACGTCTCACTAACCTTTAAGAGAAACACATGTTTAAAAAACTCAACATTTTTCATCTCCACTATAGAATTACTCTCAAGCATATCACTTTTAAGAACTAGAAAACCTATAGGCAACATTATGTTCAACATAGCCTAAGAACATGAAATTAGAGGTTTTACAGCCTATTTTCCTTTTCTTAGGATTGAGTAACATCACATTAGCTAGGCACCACCCATACTCTTAGATATTTAAGGTAAGGTTGATAACCTTTCCATAGCTTATAAGGAGATTTACCAGTTTTCTTATCAGGTATTCTAGTTTGTAAAAAGCACATAGTAAGCAAGGCTTCTCCGCAAAGGTTATTAGGTGCACTAGAACAAATAAGCATGGCATTTATCATTTCCTTAAGAGTTTTATTCTTTCTCTTGGCTGCTCCATTAAACTCAAGTAATTATGGTGGGGTTACTTCATGGATAATACCTTTTCTAACACAACATTCATTAAATAGTACCTATTCACCACCTTTATCCGATCTAATCCTCTTAATTTTCTTATTCAATTGATTTTCTACTTTTTCTTTGTAGGTTAAAAGCACATCAAATGTTTCATCTTTATTTTTGATTAAGTACACTTTTGTGCATCTAGAATAATCATCTATAAAGGTTACAAAATAATTTTTACTACCTCTAGACATGGTTTGTTTTAAATCAACTGGATCTGTGTGAATTAATCCTAACAATTTAGTTTGAAGATCTACAAAATAACATGTTTTCTTTATTATTTTATAATCTACACATATGTCATATTTACTACTCTATTTATCATGCATATTAATTAATCCTAGTTGCTGTAATTTCATAACATATAAGGAATTCACATTGCTTAATCTAGCATGTCACATGTCATATGAATCAACAATATAAGAAAAAGAACAAGATTCATAGATATTTTTCAGATATGTTGAGTACAAAGAGACCTTGATCACAATATCTCTTCCCCACAAAAACATTATTTTTTCATTACAATATTGTCAAACTCGAGTGGCTCTTTAACACTTACTTTTTGCAATAGAGATTAAATTAACTCTGAATGCTGGAAAGTATAGCACATCACTCAAGTGCATAGTCTTTCTAGATGTGAGTTTAAGAAGAACTTTCCTTTTTCCTTTAACAGAAGTTATCCTGGAATCACGAAGGTAAACATGTTCTTCACCATCTCCTACACTAGTGTAAGAGGTAAAGACACTTCTATTTGCATAGATATGTTTGGTATCACCAAAGTCTATCACCCATTTGCTCACATTCGTCATCAAATTTACTTGTGAAATGAGCACAACAATAATATCATCTTCTTTCTATCCAACTATATTTGCCTTAGGAGGCTTGTCGTTTC